>PVJO010014156.1:0-19577 GCA_004026905.1 Hystrix cristata
TTAAATATATATACATATATATATATATATATATATATAGTATTCAAAAGAGAAGAGAAATATAAAGGGAGAAGGGGGAAGAGAAGGAAAGAAAAAAGAAAAGAAAGGAGAAAGGGGGAAATGTAAAAATGTAAATAAACATGCTGTAAATAGGGAAGGGTGGGGGAATGGAAGAGGGGGTGGGGAGGAGGTGGGGAAAATCAAGATATGTCATGTACAGGTACAAAATAACCATGAGGAATGAGATCATTATGTATACAATGTACCAATACATGTTCTTGGTGAAAGAAAGAAAGAAAGAAAGAAAGAAAGAAAGAAAGAAAGAAAGAAAGAAAGAAAGAAAGAAAGAAAGAAGGAAGGAAGGAAGGAAGGAAGGAAGGAAGGAAGGAAGGAAGGAAGGAAGGAAAGAAAGAAAGAAAGAAAGAAAGAAAAGAAACCCCCTGCAAGCAAATCTTCCTCTTCGGATTTGTTTCCTGGAAGATAGGACTCAAACACAGAGCTAGCTTTCTAAATTACAAATCTGACCACATTGCTCCCTCACTAACCACTCTACCCTCACTGTCCATCACTTACATGCACTGGGGCCCTAAAGAAATAAATTTTGAAATGGTATATAAGGCACCACAATCAATGCTTTGCTGGTAAAGCAGGTCTCTAGGGAGGAGTGGAGAAGTCCTGATCTGCAGCATTTGCTGATTTCCATGGTGTAAATATTTCCTCTGCTGCAGATTTTGAGCTACCAATGGTTTAACAACCAGCTTGCAAAATTACTGGCTATTTCATAACTGCCCCTCAAAAGCCAGACCTCAGCCAGCCCCAGCATGCCACTGATAGCCTCGCCATTGTTCTCTTTACTCCTACTTCACTTCGGCTGGGACAAATTCCTGCAGATCTCAGATGGCCAAGATGCTTTGAGGTTCTGAGCCCCTCATTCTTGCTGCTGTTTGCTCTGTCTCAGATACGCTTCCTTTCCCTGTCTGACTCATGCAAACCTACTCGATGCTCTGGATTCAGCTCAAATGAAAACCCTCCACAAATATTTTCAAGACTTGCCTCCGCCCATCCATCCCATTTCAGTGAAAGGGTAAACATAGCCCTCTCCATTGTGTCTACGTGGACCTAATCATGAGGTTCTAAGGCTTCATGCCAATGATCCCTGAATTCAGGAGAAAAGCACTCACAGAAAGAGCAACTTCTGTAGCCTACAGTGGAGGGTGCAAATGGAACCGTGGTTACCTCCTGGCCAGGCAGCTTGGAGGCCAACCCTTGCCGACACTACTGCCCCAGGCCCAGGGTCAAACCAAGAAGGCACCGTGTGTCAGGTTTCAATCAAATGACACATACTCAGTGCCTCCTATTTGTACAACACTGCCTTTAAAATAAGGATAGAAATAACAATCAACAACCCAAACAATTCAAATAATAACTAGCATTGCTTTTAAGTCAAAACAAAAACGCACCCCCCCCAAATTAAGGAAAAGTAATAGTGAACTCTTATATAGCAACTACTTGCTAACTAACGGCTCTGTTCTAAAGGCTCCCCTTATATTTACTATATGTGAATAGTTTAAATACTATGCTATATAACATGTAATCACCACATTAACCTTATGTCTTGGGTAAGAGAATTATCTCCATTTTTATAGATTAAAACACAGAGGTGTCAACTGATTTTCCTAAAGCTGCAGAGCTAGTAAGCAGAAGGCCAAGGATTTGAACACCAGCAGGCTGGCTCCAAAATCTGTGCCCTTAACAATATTAACAGACAGAAAAACACAGGCTCTTTCATAACTTTTCATCACTGCCATCAAAGGATTAGTGGCGTCCCTCTCAAAGACTGTCACGTGGAAATGTTGGCCTTTGCCCTTGACCTCTGCACACCATATATGCCAGATGACCTACAATGGTTACTCCCAGCCAGCCCTGCAACACCTGCTCAGTAGTCAAGAAACGAAGTGAAAGAAGAAAGGAAGGCTCCTCCACCTACAGGGCGCAGACAAATTTTCCAACCAGTCCCGCCAATAGTCAGGATGGGGCAAAGCCCCCAGAGGACATCCGGCCCTGCAAACAAGCAGCTTCCTGACCAGAAGGAAGGAGCCTTCTCATTACCTGGGGACAGCTAAAGAAGCAATTCACAGGGGTCAAGAGTGGAGCTGTGGCTGGGGGCAAAAAAGCAGAAAGAAAATACAACGGAAAATGCAGAGACTGTGGCCGGGGGAGGCTGTGACCAGGAGCCAGGAGCGTCAGACTCTGACACCCGCCGGGGTGAGACGGCCGTGGGAGACCACAGACATGCCCGCCCCAGGCTGGGGACAGGAAAGCCCTCACCTTCACACATCTAACAAGCTCTCCACGCGTGGCAGGCCAGCAGAATGATGGTATTTCCTAAATAAAAAGTCGGACTGCACTTATGTGACAAAAATAAAAGTGCCTTTCAGAAAGAGTCCCATGAAAAACATGGTTCAATTAGGCCTCGGCCCTGAGAGGACTAAACTTGAGGATGGTTTTTTTTGTTTTTTTGGTTTTTTTCCCTAAGCATTATGGTATTTCCCTACGGGGCTAGATAATTGAACCACTGCTTGACTTAATGTGGGGTGAGGAGTCCTGGGGATATAAATTGGAAACAGCAAGACAAATTAGAGATAGCTGTAACAGCATTTAGGTGAGTTTGTTGTGGCTTACCTCCCTTCGTCTCTACCCTGAGAGTCACTCTGTTCTCTCTCTGCTGTGTTCCTGACGCAGCCTCTCAATTTCTGGTTGAAGCAAACCTTTCTGCCAAGTGACCTCAACGATCTGGCAGTTCCACATTTCCCCAGACTTAGTGCAGTCTCTTCTTTAGCACGTCTCCCCTGCCAGGGCTCCCTGCTGGAGACCAGTATCCCTGGCTCCCACCAGTCCCACTGTACCATTATTAACAGGCTTCCCGGCCACTAACACACGCCCTGCCGAAGGCCTCAGAGGGCTGCAAGTTAAATCAATACTCTAATTTGTCTTTCCTGTGTCTCCTCCCTCCTGCATTTCCTTTCTTAACTAAACTGCCTTTTCCCTGATCATCAAATTCCGATTCCCAAACCCAGCTCTACACATGACTGACTGCTTTGTATGGAGCAAACAGAGCCCACAATAAAATACAAAGTTATATAAATCACCTGCATCATCAAACCTGCTAGAAGTATCAAACTAATAACTGTTGCACAGAGTTACATAATACAATACCTGAAAAAAATTATTAAGTCTAACGGTTGTGATTTTAAGCAGCCGGTCATTCCCCAATAAGCTCAAAACACAGCAACTGTAAACGGGTGGAGGAGGCATTCATGGGTGTATGCTGGTGTCTGTAGGGGGCCCTAATGATGCTCAAAGTGCGCAGGGGGAAGTTCGCACCTCTGCTCTGCTATTAACGAGCTCCAAGACCTCAAAGAAAACTGCTGGACCTCCTTCAGCTTTGGTTTACTCCTCTGTAAAAGGAAGAAACAAGGGCCTGACAGGTCCGTTGTGACGGAGTAGTGGACTAATCCAAGAGGGATTCAGCACACAGGAAATATTTATAAAAATCGGTGGAGAAACTGAGGTACAGAAAGTGAGTGTGCTCACCCAGCGCTGCTAGTACCGATTTAGCCCATGTAACAGGATTCTTAATCCAGCAATTCAATCTCTCCACACTAAGTATCCTTCAGGCTTCCTGGGCCTGAACTTGACATGTACAAAACTTGTTAAGCAATGTAAGTCCAAACTGTCTCCTTGTACTATGTTCTCATTTCCTGGGAGAATGCTAGAGTGTGTCACTTAACAGCAAACTGTCAATTATTGACCTGATTATATAAACTTGGTACTCTTAGGCAACATGATAGACCCGCCCTCCCTGCACCCCAGTTTCTATTAATCATCAGAAGAGACTAAAGCCATGAGAGCTACTCTTACACTAACGGAGGCAGCAGCTGCTAAGGCAACATGCTACATACCCAAAATACCTTTGTCGTAGGGCAAAAAATAAACATTTTCTATTGCCTAAACTCTTTAACTCCTTAGGTGTGTGTGTGTACCTATGTGATTCCCAATGCAATGGGACATACATATTTCAATGACTTGAAATCAATTTGAACAAAACCTAAAATTGATAAATATGAAATTGAAGCTGATAGTATAAATAGCTCAAAATAAGGAAAATGGACCTTCACAAGGTTTATTTTTCCAAGCCAGAGTATAGAAATTCACCATATCCCTTATACAAATAACCATCCATGAGAAGTAAAGCCAATGAATGCATCCTATGAAACCAACCATTAAGCAGAAAAATCAGAGCCCTTTTAATAATATACTTTATGGTGCAGGCTTCCAGCACAATGCCTTTATTATGCAAAGAAAAGGGAATTCCTGCAGGGAAATACTTGATATACCATGAGAATACTGAGAGAGAAATGGACAAACTGAGTCCTAGGCTTAGGTTTATCTCCTCATGGTTACGTAACTCCAAAACGAGCTACTTCGTTTCAATACACGATAGTTTCCCCCTCTGCAGAACAAGAAGAGAATACTTGTTCTACTTCATCAAGTTTTTAATATGGACCAAATAAAATTTATCTGTGATGTTATCTATGATCTTTGAACACTGCTCACAAATCAAGGAAATGCAGCCCACATTTAAAATTTTACTTTCTTTCATGAACCAGAATTAGCTCACTGACAGACCTAGCTAAGGCTGAGCCAGCCCTTTTGCTTTTGAGGTCAGTAAGTAATCTAAGACTCAAGAGTTTTCTCTCCACTGCTCAACCTCTCTGAGTTGAGTTTCCTTCCTCTATCTCAGAGAGTTGGTAAAGTCTTCTCCTGGTGCAAAAGTACCCTGGATTTCCCATGACGCTCCAGGGAAAGAACGTAGACAGCGTGCACACAACAGACAGTGTGGGGAGTGGAGTAGACATCTGTCGTGCATTTGACATCTCCGTCCCCTTCTGTGTCTGCAAAATCCTCCACTTCCTGAGACAGAGCCTACCTCTCAGTTACAGAAGCTAATAGTGCTGGGTACTTGTTTCCCAGCATTCTCTGCAGCTGAAGTGCAACCACTGCAACATCAGAATCATATTCACCCTTTCTATTCACAGTATATGCACACAGCAAACCACAGGGAGAGAGCGGGGGGAAAAGAAACCCTGAAAGTAGCCAAATTGTAGTCCAGTGGTACAGAAAGAAAAATTTAGAGGATTAGATTACCTAAAAAATTCTTAGAACCAGCCCTGTTCATAACAGAGTACTAGAAGGGTATGGACTTCTTAGTTTTTAAAACACAGTTGAATTTTGGTTCTTCCCTCTGTCATCGCTCCTCTTCCAACATCCTGAAGACCACATAGCTCAGACTCACCCCAAATGTTCCAAAGAATTTACACACTATACAGGACACACTCATAGTTGTGCTGCTTTTCCCAAGCTCTTCTTCACTCCAGCTAAAGTGTGTTCCCCTTGCAGCTACACTCACATGCTTCAAATCCCAGCCCAAACATCACTTCCACTGTGAGGCTTACTTCACCCCTGAACTAAGCACCATTTTCTCTGTGCGCTGTGATCTGTACTGTGGCCGTGATGCTTTCCTTGGTCTGGAGGATGTCAGTAGCCCTCCTCTGCCCCTTCACTCCAGTTGCAAGCTCCTCAGACAGTGAATTCTCACCAGAGCTAGAATGAAGGCAAGGCAGATGAGATGCCAATGTTTTATTTTTATTACTGTGTATTTGCAATACATGATAATTACATTCATCTTAGAAAACCGGTATATACACACATGGTATTTTAACCATTTTTAACTCCACTTCCCACCCCTGTTCTCCTATCTCACCTCAACCTCAGATCCCTTTCCCATCTCCACAAAGTCCTCCTCCCTGTTTCTTATCATACATCTTTTATTTTGCTTTTTTAAACTATTTATATTTTGGGTTTCTTATGTAAGGGAAACCATGTGACATACAACCTTCCATGTCTGGTTTATTTCACTTAGCATTACAGTCTCAAAATGCATCCATTTTCCTACAAATGACTCAAATTATCCTTCTTTATGGCTGAAGAGTATTCCATTGTGTATCCATACCACATTTTCTTCATCTATTTGTCTGCTAATGGTCATATAGGTTGCTTCCAAGACTTGAAGTTGGGGCACAAACTTTAAAGAGATGCCCACTCTCAAGTGCAAATGCACAAAACTGATCCTTACTTGCCTTTCTTCAATAACTATTCAGAGCCTCGCAAGAATAAGCACTCTGACCTTTGTCAACTGAATGGTGAATAACATAAAAAATGTATCTAATTCAGAGAATATTTACGTGCCATAGAGAAGGCAGTGTCTGACACTGCCACAAATAGTTCAGATGATTTTATCGAAGCCACTTAACACTGCCAAGTGGAAGGAAGACCATCACCTCCATGCTGCATTTGTTACTCCAAGTTCAGAGGAAGTTCAGAAGGGAAAAGATCGGGAGAGGAGGGGAGAGTCACAGAAAACCAAGCAAGGGAATTCCAGGGCTTAGGGTTAAGCAAAAAGATAGAAAATACTGTTTTACATTAAAAGAAGCCCAGGCTACAATTACTACATTAACTCTTTATTAGATATCAGGAGATTTTATATATTACAGATTGGTTTTCTCAGTTCATCCCCGAATTAAGCCTCTTTGGTTTTTATTATCACTATCCCCATTTAATAGATGGAGATACTGAGATATAATGAAGTTTAAGTCAACTGTTCAAGGTCACACAGCTTACAAGTAGCAGAACTAGATTTAACTTCTGCTTTGTGCCCTAAATATGCCCCTAGACGTACTGAAGGAAGACATACTGAAGGACAAATGGACAAGAGGGTCAAAGGAACAAGACGATTTAATGTCCATGAGCCTACAAAAGTAATGTTGTATTAGACAGAGGCTGGGATATTGAGGAGAATACAAAATTAAAAGGAAACAGAAAATAAAAACAAATACATTTTATGTTGTAGATATTAAGCCCCAAATAGTGGCAGAAGTATAGACAGAAGTGTCTCTGAAAAGATGAGACCATCAGGACAAAGCCTTCAAGAAGATGTAAGATTTCAAGAGAAAGAGCTGGCAGTTCCACAGGAAGAGGTAAAACCCCAAAGTCTGGAAACTAGAGGTACAGTCTGCCTCAAAACAAGAGCCACTCTGGTAAGAATCCACATTCAGAAGATAGAATGGTAATACAAGAAATAATCAAAGGGATAGAAAAATAATAGCACTATGTTTTAAAAAATGGATTTCTAATAAGTAGGGATAGTTAACAGAAACCACAAGCGATATCAAGAAGAAAGTCACTGGTAACAAGACTACCCACTCTACAGCACCCATGGAGGCCAGGTAAGGGGCAACAACTAACTGCCTCTCTCCCTCCCAACCATGGAGCGAAGGCCTCAGGGGGAGTCTTAACTACTACTACCCAGCAGTAATGGGACCCATCCCTCCAACTGTCAACTGAGGCGTAACAAAGAACCTATACTTCTATCCTCACTTGGCAGTTATAAGGCAGCACTCCGTTTTACCTGCCTGGCTGGCATCAGAGATGATCTTTGAAACAGAAGGTTCAAATAAGAATCAGAGTCTTATAGTACAAAAAACATTCAGGCTTCAAACAAAAGTCATTTATCACACCAAGAAATAAGAACATCTCAAACTGAATGGGCAAAGATAATAACACTGAGATGATTAGAAGTTAGAATTACTTGACAAGCACTTTAAAGCTACCATAATAAAAATGACTCGATGAGCAAATGAATAAGCTGGAAACAAATGACAAAAGAAGAGATCTCTGCCAGAACTAGTAGTATATACTTAAGAAATATGTAAAATTTAGAACTACAAAATACAACCAAACTTTCTTGAAAAGTTAATGAATGGTCTCAACAGCAGAATGGAAGATATAAAGGAAAAAATTACATGAATTTGAAGACATTTCAGTAAAAATTTCCCAATCTTCAAAACAAGCCGAAAGAAAAATACAGATCCTCAGGGAAGTATTTGACCCTAAAAATAATGTAACATGTGTGTCACTGGAGTCTCAAAGAAAAGATGAAAGAAACTGGGGGTGAAAATGTATTCAAAGAAATAACAGCTGACATTTTCTCAAATTTGAAAAGAAAATTTCACACACACACACACTCACACACACACACACACACACACAGCTCTATACACACACATATTGCTATGGGTTCCCACCTCTATGGGCTTGCTAAGAAAAATCAAATAGGACAAACCCAAGCACATTCATGCCAAAATATATCATAAGTAAACTTCTGAAAACTGAAGAAAAAATCTTAAAGGTAGCCAGAAAGAAATAATGCACAATCTATGGGAAAACAAAAACAAGTTAAACGACAACAGATTTCTGACCAGAAACAATGGAGGCTAGAAGGAAGTGGCATATTTTTCAGCTCTTACAAGAAAATGGTCAACCCAGACCTCTGTGCCCAAAGACACAGAATGAAGGAGAAATCAAGAGATTCTCAAGTAAGGAAAACTATGGTAAAGAATGGCTAATGAAGTTCTCTAAATTGAAAAGAAATTATAAAAGAAAAAGTCTCAAGTGATCCCGAAGAGCAGTATCATTTGTGAAGAAAGTAGGTATGAGAGGGTAAGGTAAAGAAGAGCATGGATTGTTTTGAAAAGGAAGCAGCCATACAGGATTGCTTTCAGGCTCAGGAGGAGAGAGATCATATAAGGAGGGGTCTGGGGTACAGTGGGTAGGTATGGCAGAATGATTAAGAAGTACAGGAGGACCAAATTTCTGCTGAACCTCTTCCTAACTATATTGGCCCTAGATACATTCTTACCCTTCGTAACCCTTAGTTCCCCCCCCCTTTAAGTGTTAATAACCATAACTATTTCAAAGCTATTATAAGATTTAAATGAGACAATACTTACACAGTATTGAGCACGGTGTCTGGTGTATGAGTGTAATGGCTCAAGAAATGCTATTCCTATTTTTGGAAGCTAAAGTAGCTATTTTAGCCAGAAGAGGAGCCAGCCAGAGGGAATGCTATTCTCAGGATGCAAATTTAATACCAAAAGAAAAGACCATTAGAAAAAGAGGAGGAAAAATCAAGACAGCATATACACTGAAGACCAGGGTGTGGTGTAGTGTAGGGAAGACAGATTTAGGCACCAGGGTGCAAAGACAACATCAGACAGAACGTGCAGTCTTCACAGGATTAGAAGACAGGTTCAGTCACTACCACCATGGCTCACTAAGAGAAGCATCTTGGAGAAGAAACTTTACCTCCTTAAACTTCAACTCTCTTATTCCAGAAATGGAAATAACAGCACTGACATTAGATTTATCATCTCTAAACCATTTTTACAACCCCACTGAGTACCTCAGATCACAGATATCTAACAAGTAGCAATAGTGTTATTACTCAAAATAGATGAATTAATAACAGGATAGATACAGAGAGAGATGAGAAGCCAAGGCATGGATTTACGACTAAGACTAAGGATGGGATGTCTATTGAAGTTGAACTTTTTAGCTGTGAGACAAACTTAACTGTTGAAAGTAAGGAAGGACAGAGAGAGCCGGAGACCTCACAAGAAAGCAGATCAAAACAACTTTCTTGTAATTCTTGAAACATTAAAGTTGAAAGAGACTTGAATAATAATCTCTTTCCCTGACTATATTTTATAGGTGACAATAAGCAAATTCTTCCTACAAATGGCCAGTAGATAAATCTAGGGTTTTGTGAACCATAGAGTTTCTGTCCCAGTAACTCAACTCTGTCATTGGAGCATGAATACCAACATAAAATGTAACAAATGAGTGTGGTGGTCCAATAAAACTTTATTTATAGACACTCAAAATTGAACATCATATAATTTCACAACTCATGAAATGTTCTCCTTTTGATTTTTTGAAAGCATTTAAAAATGTATCAACTATTTTAGCTTTCAGGCTGTACAAAAACACACAGGAAGCCATAGTTTGCCAACTGCTTCCATATAGTGGTTAAAAGATCAGGCTAAAGATAGACATGAATTTGAGTGTTTTCCTTACAATTTACTAGAAGTGAAACCTCAGCTAGAGTACTTAGTATTCTACACCCCCTATTTACAGACTCCTCAATTATAAAATATGGATGAAATTACACATTTTCCACATAATTTTTGTGAGAATGAAATGAGATAATGCATGTAAATGAGCCTAGCAAAGGGTCTGATACAAAGCCAAATCCAAAGGAACTAAAATAACAAACAGAAGCACTGGATGTAAAGGAATGCAGGCCACACAGTTAGCCAGCCACTGAGCCAGGTTGAGAACATGCATGTGAATCTACTCAGTTTAGTGCTTTCTGCAGTCCTACACCTATTGATCTAGCTTCACAGGAAACCATTCAGTCCTGAATAGGTAATTCAGTGGTAACAAGAAAGTCCCCCATACTACTGGAAATTTCTCCCATCTTTGAAATTTCATCATTAGAAAATGTACTACTTGGTTGTAAGCTGCTGTCCATTCAAATGATGTGAATTCCCCTCGATGAGTTCTCAGTTTAAGCCCTACTAGCTATACTGGCAAGTAATTTATGAGTTACTTTTTCAGAATTTCCTAGATATTAGACGTGGAAAGGAAATACAAAAATGTGGTTTATCAATAGAAGAGAATATAAGTCACCCATGAAAAGGAATAGAGCACTGATTTGTGCTACAGTGTGGCTGAACTTGAAAATGTTTTGCTAAGTGAAAGACAGACACAAAAAGCTATATGTTGTGTGATTCCATTCATAAGAAATATACAGAATAGGCCAATCTATAGAGACAGGAAGCAGATTAGTGGTTTCCAGCAACTGGGAGAAGAGGGGTTGGAGACCGAATGCTTAATAGGCACAGGATTTCCTTCTACGACAATGAAAAAGATTTGGAATGAAACAATGGTGAAGCTTGCACCACTTTGTAAATATACTAAAAGCCACTGAAATGTATACTTTGGAGTTGTTAAAATGGTGAATGGTCATATGTATTTACAACAGTAAAAGATAGACATAAAAAAGATACATAAGGATTCTATAGGTGTGACAAGATGTTCTTTCAGGAAGTGAGAAGAAAGGCTAGGAACAGACACTGGATTTACCAAACACCACCTCAATCTACTTTGAAAGCTAGTACGGGGCTAATCCTAGATTGTGATAAACTACTTGTTGACCACATACTATGTGCCAACCACTGAGCTGGGCTTTAAGGACAAAATACTGCATACATAATAGAAATGAGTTTCTTAAAAATTCTTTTTTTAGGGGGGTGCTAGGGATCGAACTCAGGGCCTTGAGTTTGCTAAGCAAGTGCTCTATCCTTTGACCCCAACCCCTGAGTTTCTTAAAACTTCTTTTCAGTACATAACCAGAGCAAAGTCCCCTATTCAGTCACTTTTAATAAAATACATGCAGAATCACTGCAGCATCACTATCGTAAAATAGCATTTCTTCACTAATTCTCACTTTAACCTCACCTGGCCTTTAGCACACCTGATAGAAAAAAGAAGCAAAAGTCTTGCCAGGCGTGGCACATGCCTGTGATCTCAGCCCTCAGAAGACTGTGAGGCAGGAGGATTGTGAGTTTGAGGCCAGCCTAGACAACGTACCAAGTCCATGGTCCGACAGGACACATGCATGGTAGGATCCGGTTTCATGAAGAAGGAGAATGGTGTGGGGGCAGGGGAGGAGGAGGAAGAGGAGAGAAAGGAGAGACAGAACGAGAAAAAGGAGAAGAGGAAGAATCCTTGGATCGAAGAATCAAAGGGCTGTGCTCTTGAAAGAGGCTAGTTTAGGGCAGCAGGAGCTCCAGGAAAAAGGATGGAATTTAGATGAGATCTGTTCATTTGCAAACTTGTTCTCTTTCCAAAGTCAAAACTCTAGAGAGGACAGAGAAATCTGACAGCTGTTTATTTCTTTTAAAGTGCTGTTTGCAGCCTAACACTCTAATGTGCTGGCAGCCCATCCATTTTTTCTTTTAAATCAAATTTAAATGATTGAAATACATGTTAGATTATTATTTTTTCACTTTTAGGAACATCAGGTCTAAACCAACCCATGAAGCTGACGGCGCCCTTTCCTCGAAGCCTTCACAACCTTTCTCAGCCATTCTATACAAAGGCCATTCTTCCACTGTCTCCCCTGGTTCAACCCTAATGCTCAGCAGAGTGAAAGTGGAGAAATGCACTTTGAAATACAAGTCAGGGACATATAAATTCAGGTTCCTAGCAGAGTATGGCTCAAGTGGTCAATTTTTTTCAAACTTCTACCCAAAATAAATCGAAGCAGGGATAATGTCCTTGAGCCCAACTGCAGTGGAAAGAAGATAAAGTGCTTGGAGAATTTCACCCACCAGCTTCAGCCAGCTTATTTTATGCTCCTATATTTGCACCGAATCTCGGGGGTCTCCTTGTGTTCCTGCCTTCCTGAGCAGGTAGAGCACTTCTGGAGAACCACAGAATGGAGCGACCATCTAGTCTCAGAGGAGGAGACCAAGGCCTGAGGAGGGTAGATCACAGATCTAGGTTAAAAAACAGAGAACCAGTCAATTTGCTTTTCTCTGATGTGTTGCTAGGATTGTTGCTAAGAACTAGGCAAGGCAATGGATACACATTTTGGAAATTTTGAGTTGAGAAAAAAAGATGAAAATAATATTTGCTGTGTCTGACATTCGGAAGAGACCACCCTGAGTTTGGTTTTGCATTGCATCTTCCCCTTGGTTGCTTCCTCTTGAATTTCTCTAAGACTTTCTGGAAACCTGGAACGCTCTTTATGAGTATTAGGCTGATTTCCAAAGGTCCCCAGGGTCACCAGCTCTAGAACAGAGGCCGAGTTTCTGCTCCGGAAAACCTCCAGAATGGCAGGCACTCCAATGTGGCAACATAAACACGGTGACCTCATGGAGCAGCAGACAGACACAGAGAGCCAGCAAGCTCCCCAGTGCTTGGCAGGCAGGAATGTCAAGTTGGTTTGCCAAAAAAAACCAAGAGCAGGGTGGAAGACACGGCCCTATGAATGGATACCCACTAATCAGACCTCAGGGCCTGGCCTGCTGAACAGGGGCAAGTGCGGGCTGTGTCATCATGCCAGCAAAGTGTCATTATGCGTTGAGGCATCAAATGGTAGTTCAAGAAAAATGACATACAATACTAATCAATCCGTGCAACTCTCTTCACTCCAAAAGTTGGTATCTTTTTTGTTTTTATGACAAAGTTACTCCTTGACTTGCCAAAAGAAAGCTCTTCAAAGCCATTTTGGCTCCCTATTTCATATAAAGCCTAGAATATTAGCAAAAATTTGTTGCTAAGGGACAGAGATGCATAGTTGCATCTAAAATACAAAATGATATTACTCTGGCTTTTGCAAGAAAGGTTCTCTCAGTAATGTTTCATAGTACATTTGTGTCCGGCCACGAATGCCTCCTGAACTGCAAGACCTTCCCCCCGTAGGCCCCTACCGGTTCCTCCTACTTCATCTCTCCTTGTTGTGACCCGCTCTGTGCCAACCACAGATCTTTAGGATTTGCTGGACTCGTGTCTTTCACACTGCCCCACACACCAAAGCTGACTCTGCTTTGCCTGCCATGCACTCTCAGTCCCCAATTCTCCCACTCACCTTTCAAGAGCAATACACTTAGTCACCTTTCCTTTGAGCTATCACAGAATCACAAATATCAGTAGACACATCTGTCCCCTGTTAGAATCTGAGTTTTGCAAAAGTAGGAACCATTTGTCTGCGCCCTCCTGAGTGCCTAGCAATAAACCACACAGGCAAGCAACTAGTAAATGCCCAGCGGATGAACGGCTGCATGCATGATCGAACAGACCCCACTCAATCGCCTGATGACTGATTGAATAAACAGAGGTCCTGATTTCTACCTCGCCTGTTGCTCTTGCTCACTACTTACCTGTAAGCCTCTAGGGGTGGCTTCTGTCTTTATAGGAGGAACATAAGAGCTCCCAGAGACTCAGAGTCTGACTTAGTATCAAGGTGCACTTAAGATGCTAACAACAGCCAGGTGTGAGTTTCAAGGGACCTGTCCTCTGTGCTTGGCTCACCACTACTTTGACATTTCTACTTAATTTTTCTTAGGCATAATGGCTTCATCTATGAAAAGAAGGTCAGCCTGGAAGTGCTGTAACATCCCTGCTAGATGTAACAGTCCATCATTCCAAAGTCTTGACTTTACATTTTACCTGGTACCTATTCTCCAGAGTATTTGCACCACACATACTTGGGCAACTGTCGCATCAGCAAACAACTTTGCATTTGGCACTTAACCATTAGAAAGCACCAGCATGTTTCCTCCATGTTGTTCCCTGTTCAGGTACATTGCCTTAGTTTGTTCAACAGATGGTATTATTGCTCTTTCTACGGCCAGCCCCTGTGGCCTCCTTACAAAGGCAACCAGCAACAGAAAAAGGTGACACTGTACGCAGCCTCAGCCTCTTCCACTAACAGAGAACACAAGCAAATACAAGGACATGCATGTTCTTCGATAACCAAGTTCTTCATTATTAATACATACAAATTTATAAAGAGCTGTTATTAAAAGGATGGAGTACAAAACCCAAGTCACAGCACCGCCAGAGCCCTGTACAGGTCTAACCAGCTATATTTGTTGCTTTCGTGTCCCTCACGCATGTCCTTCTAGTGCGCTTATTATGTTGATCCCTTTGTTTGTCCCACCAATGGCCCCCCACCCAGATGTCCTGGTTCTAAAGCGCCTCTACATGGACAACAGTCTAGAGAATGACTCAGGAGCGCAGGGATAAATACCTGACTTAGACCCAGCTAACCCAGCACTGACTCACTGCCAGGTTTCTTTTTTGGAAAGATACAGAATTTGATCTCAGACCAAAGACTATAAGTAGCCAAAGAACAGTGAGTACTAAAACCCTAAAGTCACACAGATGCAGAGTTGGTGGCTCTTTTCATCTGTGTACGTGGTCCTGAGAAGAGGCTGGTCACAGCAGAAAGAAGGCAGAGTAAGGAAGGGGGAGGGAGTGAGAGAATGTGTCACTGAGGCCCAGCCGCACTTCTTGCAATTGGCTTCCATGAAATTCTCCTTGATAAAGACTTTTACTTGAGGTTAAACACATATACATAAATACACAAACACATGCAGTTATTTGTAACCACATCCCAGATATCGTCATATCCATTTTTCCTAAGCCATAAGCATGTTTTCATTAACCTTACTGCCCCTCTCTCTATAACCTATTACAGGAGGCGAATATCTCATAATCTAAGCTATTCCTTTCCTACTGTACAATAAAGGCATCTCTATTTCTCACTGTATTGACATAGCAGTGGCATAGAAAGAAGCACAAACTTGGTTTGGGGCTTGAGGTGTGGCTCTGTGGTAGAGCACTTGATTAGCATGCACAAGGCCCTGGGTTTGATCCCCTGCACCCCTGTATCACCCAAAATGAAAAGAAACCAAAAAAAAAAAAAAGAAAGAAAAGAATTTAAATGAACTAAATTCAAATTTTATCTCTATTCACTAACTATATGATCTGTGACAAGTTATCCCCTGCAGTTTCAATTTCCTCCTTTGCAAAATGGGAATAATATCACCTACCCCTCAGGTTTTCATGAGGATTAGAACTATCAAAGCTCTAAGTAAATAAGTACAGCGCATATCACAAAGTCTTGCACACAGTAGGCACTCAATAATCACTACTATAGAATCGTTTTCTATTAATAAAAATGTTTACCAAAGTGTCTGAAAACTGTACAGGTCCTAAGTCTCCTTAGAAGCCCCTAATATACTTCTAGAACAGAATTTCGAACAGAGTCCTTCCTCTAGAGTTTGCATTTCTTCTACCCAGCTGTGCCTTAGGCTTAGATAGATGCCCAGGACACAGAACTGCTTTTCCATATTAGAGTGTGTGCAACTTCTAAGATGAGAGAGAAAATTAGAATACCATGTGAACCAAGGGGCCTGAGAGTCCAGCTGATTCACTCCTTCCTGTTTTCCCCTCCCTCTGTGGGTCCCACTTGGACAGCTGTGTGTAGGTACTCTACAGGAAGATAAGTCTGGGCTCGTTTCAAACAAGCCCGAAACTAGTTTCTTCTGCTTTTTTTCTGTGTATCCTTCTGCACCCTACTTCCCCAGGGCTCTTCTAAGTGCAGCTTCACACAATACCCAGGTGAACAATCTGCTTCTGAAGATGAAAGAAACAGGTGAGGTGAGTACACACTTCTTATAGGCAGGATTATGCAATAAAAACTTACATTGTGGCCTGGGTTATGCAGCCTGGTTTCTTGGACCCCTTCACTCTCCCATCCCTGTTTTCCACCTGACCTCTTTGTTTATTCTTTCTTTCTTCCTCTTTCGTGTTGACTCACTTCATTCTTGACTTTCTGCCTAGCTTCTGCTGCCCACCTGTTCTTTTCTTATTTGGATCACCTGCCCCACAACCGTACCACCCCCCCCAGCCCCAAGCGATGCCTGGGCCTTGGCCTCACCTCCCCATGCCCATCTGGCCCCACATTTGAAGCCTGCCGCCATCAACCCCCTGGCAGAACAATCTGACGGATGCTGGACAACTGTTCTCAAGTGCAAAAGTTCCTCCCCACTGACTTACCCCCAGTCTCCTAAGTTAGCATTCCTGACACTTTCTTTCCTTATTATCCCCTTTTACTAAAGTGGCTGCTGGTACTTTCATTCATCATTTTATGCTACCAGTACGCAGACCATATCAAGAAAATAAAGCTACCTATTAGTGCGAATAAGAATACACAGCACTGAAAAGCCTTTAGTTAATAATCAATATTGCGGAGCTTGGTAACACTTCACTAGTACTTTCTTTTTAAGAGTTACAGGCCTTTTTCTAAAAATAAGCTTTGCCTGGCTACAGATTCATGGTTCTGACTCTCGTTCCCTGCTAAGCTTTGTTCCATTAGGACTGGGATCATTTATTACACCAGGACGGATGCCCTCTTCCTCTAACCACCCAGCACTGGCCCTGTCTCTGCACATCAGAGTGGCTGCCACAACCACAGAGAGTGCTTTGTAGGTCTCCTTAACACAGAATAGCCATTAACTTTGGGAAGTCAACACAACAACATTGCATACGTGTGTGCATGTGCGTGTTTTCCAATTTAACCCATCCCAGTTTAGAAGCATCCAGTCTGTCATTAATGACAAAAAACCAGAAGAGTCAGCAGGTCAAGAACCAGATAACCATCTCTAATTTTACTTCCTTTTTCTCCTGAGAACCGCACTTCAAGTTCGATTCTGCCAAATTCATATCCTCCTTTTCCTCGTAGGCCTTTTAATTTTCCTAGGCCCATCTTCCTCAGGCTCCTGGCTGCATCTCATACCAGCTCTTAGCTGTGTATCACCCAGAGTAGCAGTAGTTTGCTGACGTGTTTGTTTTCCATCGTAATGTCTCCCACAATTAATATGATGAAGTCACAACCACCAGCATCTCAGAATGTGACCTAACTGGAGAACAGGGTGATTGCATAATAATTAATTAGGATGATGCCATACTGGGATAGGACGAGGCCTGGCTCAAGCGTGACTGGTCTCCATCTAGAAAGGGGAAATTTGGACACAGACAAATAGACAGGGAGTGTGGCGAAGAACTAAGTGGCCACGCAAGGGATGGAATGCCAAAGCCTACCAGCAAATCACCAAAAGCCAAAAGAAAAGCCTGGAGCACAGTCTTCCTCATGGCACCCAGAGGAGGCAACCCTACTTCTGCTTGACCTCTGAATTCTCCCAAACTGGGAGACAAGACATTTTTGCTGTCTAAGCCACCCTATTTGTGGTACTTTATTACACCCACCCTTGCAAACAAAAATATTGTATATCTGACTAGACTGTGAGCTTCTTGAGGTAGAAATAGGATTCTGTTCATCTTTGCTTTCACCAAGCAAAGTGCAAGGGACAGATGATCTATTTAGCTGGTCAATGATGGTCATTAAATTTAACTGAGAGAGACAGCAGTGTCCTTCACCTCCCACACCCTCCTCAGTCCTGCAGGTTCTCTCATACTAAGACAGATCACAACAGAAAGACTGAAATAGGAATAGAAAAAAAAAACTATTCTAATCCAAATATATAATCATTTCTCAATCTCATTCTTGAATAAATTCCAAAATTAAGTCTACATTTACTCCCTACTATCTCTGTGATTATAGAAGCTCATTCAGGAATAAAATCCAGAATAAGAAGAGCTGACAAGTCACTTGATGAGATGAAATGGCTGGCAGGTCCTGTCTGCCCAGCCAGGTCCTACGTTCTCTTTAACCATATAGCAAGGTAAATCAAAAACTGCCCTATGGCTTGCATGACTCTGGGGTGATTCAGGTCTCCACCCTCACCCACTCTTCTGACTGTAATTGAATGAAGTCACTGAGAAGAAAAAAGGTAATAAAGTACTAGATTTGTGGAAAAATAGCCCATTGTGAGCCCAAGAGCTACATGGCACTCTGTTTTTGAAATCAAGATAAAAGGAAAAAATTCATTTAATTTGTCCATTGTATTAAATATAGTTTATCTCTTAAACTGTATTTTTTCTGAAATCACAAATATAAATGCACGTATATAAGAACTCCCTGGCCAGTATTCAGTGCTGCAATTGAGAAAATAAGAAAGTAAGTAAAGAGAACCTTCTAGAGCTCTAGTCTTCCAAAAAGTCAAATGAGAATTCAGAAGTACACTGAACAGCTTTCCTCTGCTTAAACTGATTTCAGATGATTCTGAAGAAGAGAAAAGCACCAAGAAATGGAAAAGGCAGGTTGGCATGTTAGCAGGTTATAAAAAATGAAAATTACAGCTGTGGCTGGGCTCTGGAAAATATTCCCTGACCTAGCTAGACGGTGATTATTGAACCAACAGCTTGCTTATATAATTACAGTGTGTCTATAAACCTGGTTGATATGATATACTTGTTTAACTATTAACCTCCAGATTTCCTGGAGTTTCCACCATCTGAAAAACACCTAAAAGTATGAAATCTGATATACTTCATGTATTAACCTTTAGTGATCAGAAGGAACAACTACATTATTTATCTTGGTAAGAAAAGGAAGTTCTTGGAAAATACAAGCAAAGTACTTTAAGCTTCAGGGGCATTTTCCTGGGACATTTTCTTTTTCTTATTCTTTTCTTTCTTTCTTTCTTTCTTTCTTTCTTTCTTTCTTTCTTTCTTTCTTTCTTTCTTTTTTTTTCATTCTGCAAATGCACTGTTCTGTCTATATGACCATTCAATTGATGCCACTGGAACTAGAAGTCAAGATTTCTTCTCACACCTACTTTGGATCTAGAATCCAAATTCATCATCTCTGAAAATACAACTGATGTTTCCACTCCTACTGCAAATACTTTGCTAATCTTCTCATTCGTGGGCCTTCCCAAGTCATTATACCTTTCCTAAGCAAAACCAGAATTCCAGTTTTATTTCTGTATGCTTCTGTGCTTTTCTTATCTCCTACTAGACTATAATGTCCTTCAGGACTGGAAGGAAAAGAAAAGCCAATTTATGTTTATGGCATGATTACTATAGCAAAGTATCTCAAACACAAACATGTTTCCAATAAATATTTGTTGAATAAA
>PVJO010014156.1:19677-49392 GCA_004026905.1 Hystrix cristata
ATGATTATTTTCTTTTCTTTTTTCCTTTTTTTTTTTTTTTTGGTAGCATTAGAGATTAAACTCAAGGCCTTCACACTGAGCTACCTTCCCAGATCTTTTTTTCATTTTTAATTTTGAGACAGGATCGTTAATTTGCTAAGATGCCCAGGCTGGACTCAATCTTCCAATCCTCTTCATTCAGCCTCCCAGTGTGTGTGCTGGGATGACAAATGGTGCACTACTATGCTTGGCTGTTTCTATATATTTACTGAAAAATAATTTGCAAATGTTTCATCATTCTGTTCCACACTGGTGTTTCAGAGTCTAAGCTTTCTCTTACATCTAATTCATTCTATCTCATGAGGTTTTGGAGGAATAAAATCAAGGAAGGGAATAAGTATTTGTCACTCGATATCCAGATTCTCTATTTTAGCATGGGGAAATTAATTCCCAACCCCATCTACCTCTTCTACCACAAAAGGAAATTCCAGGTTCCTCCATACTCTCTAGGACAAGAGGAAAATAGGGGAAAAGAAGGTTCATTCGTAATTTCAAGGAAACTGCACTTGTTATATTTACATAGAAATAACCAGGAAGAAAAGAAATCACTAAGCCAAAAAGGAGCTGCAGTATTCCTGTACTTCCTGTTTTAAAGCCATCTAATTTAGACATGAGGGTCAAGTCTAGTTTCTATAAGATACAGTCTATAAAACAGCAAATATAATTTTTTTGGTAGTGGTACCAAGCATAGAATCCAGGAGCTGAGCATGCTAGTTGAGCACGCTACCACCGAGCCACATCCCCTGCCTGGAATCAATCTGTTTACTGATATTTTAACATAAATTTCCTGTAAATGCACATCAGTACCTGTCAGTAAACCAACTGTAATCAGCCTCCTCCAACCAATGGGAGGTTGGTACTTGGAATCCAACCTTAGAAGTCAGAATGAGTCAGACTTAGTATTTATGATCGTCAAGCACTTAAAGGGTCCTGTCGAAAGACACTATAAAAAGCTAAGCACGGGACAGTTCCTTTTCATTATCATACACGGCCCTGTTATGCTCAGATCTACCCAAATTCCTATGGAATCCATTCATGTCTTTTGTGCAATGGATTTCATGAATTTCTTTTGGAAGAACAGTTCAAGTGGTGTAGTCAGGAGCTCAGGTTCTGGGCTCAGACAGACTTTGATTAACGCTCTATTTTGCAACCATCAGCCTGTTATCCACAACAAGTTCTGAACCTCCCTGGCCTCAGTTTGCTCATTTCCAAAATGGGGTATCACTTCACTGTGCAACAGTGAGAGTCAATGATATAACTGATATCTATCACTAGACACAGTATCTGGAACACAGAAGGAATCCACAGCCGCGATACCATCTGGAATGGCAGGAATTAGCATTGCACTGTGTGTGACTTAAATTAACCTCATTCTGGATATGGCACAGAAATGTGGGCGCATGCATCCTAGCTAAGCTACTCTGTCTTCACCGGCCTTTCACCTTCCTTCACTTTCAGACCCTCTATCACAACCCTCCCTGCTAAACACACATCGTAGCCACGATTAAAAAATTGTGTAAGTAAAAGGACACTCAGACTCCGAGAAGTTGACGGCCCAGGTTTAGGGAGTTACTGTAAGGATATACTAACGTTTACAGGAGATGAACCAGAAAGCTCTCTGTGTAAGACGAAGAATGTTCTACAACAGGAGGGAGAAAGGACAGGACCTCTGAGCTGGGTTGTGAGTCAGGCCATGGTGAGAGCATAAAAGTTGATTTTAGTTCACCTTCTAAACAAAATGTGGGATCAAGAAGGGGAGAGTGAAGAAAATGGGAGGGAGAATAACAGACAGCTGCTCAACCCAGGAGAAAGAAGAAAAGAAATATGAAGCAAACAGGAAAGGCACAGCTAAGGGTACAGGACCCCTGAATGGCCTAAAAGAGATGGGTGGCTTAGATCAGCGGAAATGAGCAATGACCTAAATTCTCAAAACGAGGAGAAACACCACTCAGACATTTCCTGTGGGCTGGGCCCAAGAGGTCGCTAGAGGAGTAGCAGGCCATTAGTTACCCAGGTTAACAACTCCCAATTAAAGCCAAAGAGCAATGTACTCAGGGAGCCGCGTCATAAAAAGACCCCATTACTCAACTGAGTAAGTCATGAGGGGGAGGGTCAGCAAATGTTTTTTTAAAAAAGGTCCAAATAGTAAATATTTTTAGCTTTGCACTACCTAATAGTCTCCATTGTAGCTACTCAATTCTATCACTATAGAGCAAGAAGCAGCCATGGAAAACAGAAGGTATATAAATAATCAACCACAGCTGTGTTGCAAGAAGACTTTATTTGTGGACAGTGAATTTGAATTTTATATAATTTTCATGTATCATTAAATATCATTTTGATTTATTTTCTATCATTGAAAATGGCAACAGTCCCCAAAATACAGTTAGAGAGGAAAAATTACTTCTAACATCCTATAGCACAATAGAATAACTATAGTCTATGACAACTTATCACATATTTTGAAATAACTGAAGAAGAGTTTGAAGCTTCTCAATACACAAAAATGATAACATCTGAAAAACAGAAATGCAAATCACTCTGATTTAATCATTACACATTGTGCATAGCTACTGAATAATCATACTCTACCCCATAAATAAGCACAAATATTGTGTGTCAATTAAAAAACAAAAATTAGAGCCAGGATGTAGCGCAGTAGTAAAGCGTGTACCCGGTGAATATGAAGTCCCAGGTTCAGTCCCTAGCACCACTAAAAATAAAAAAATGAAAATCATTTTAACTCATGGGCTGGACTTAAAATCATGTTGGGCTGGATTTGTCCCAGGGGCTGAAACTTGCTGGTTATAAAGGTGGGAAGTGTGGTCAGACAGGCTGGTGTCGCCTCCTGCTTCTGTCGTTTACTTGCCAGCCAGTCGTGGGAAATTTATGAACAACATTTAATTTCCTCATTTGTAAATTAAAAATAACAGTATCTGCCTCTAGTGTTTATGGATTCTCCAAAGAAATGATACATGAAAAGTAAATATTGGTAAATACTGATGATGGTGACGACAGTGGTCATGTTGGGGATGGCAGCGGAGTGGTGGCCATCAGCATCCGCATCTGAAGCTAATGTCTGTACAAAGCTGATCCCAAGGATCTGACAGAAGGAGTGATGTGCAGACCAGAAAGTAGAACAAATGACAAGTGATCCTACCAGAGTCTATGGAATACTTCTCCTCAGAGCAGAGTTGACTGAATTACAGTGATTTGTGGCAGATCTCACTGTGTGTGGATCATAATCTGAAGATCCTCTTCAAAGGAGAAAGAGGGAGTTTATGGATGTCATACCCAAGTATATGGACCAGTTCTGCAAGAGAACACTACCCAAGGAGCATGTGGCAAATCATGCCCAAGGAGGAAGGAGGGTGTCCATGAGGATGGGGTGGGGGGAATCACTGCAGTTCAGGATTATCCTTGCAAATCTCTGCTTTGTCAGAGGGTAACCAGGTGTTAACATTTTTTCAGATTGCCTCTAATGACCCTGCATAGGCTCCATAGACTTCCAGGCCAGCTCCTGAAACCGGCATAACAAGGAGAAACTCACTTCAATCCTATCCAATAAGCTACTTCAGACAATTTGTCTTCAGGTCCACTGTGTGTGTGCGCGTGTGTTCATGTGTGTGTGGTACTGGGGCTGGACCCAACATCTCACACATGCTACGCACCTGCTGTGCCACAGAGCTACATTCCTGGCTTTGTACTACACGTTTGAAAGAAAAAGTTAGCAAAGGATCATGCAACCTTCAAATCTGTTCAGAGGGCCTGTGTAGGAGAAATGACACTTCTTCGGTCATTCTAAGTTGCTTTTTATGGTACTCTTATAACTTCCAAATAATCAAAGACATAGTGGGACAATTCATGCCAATTAGGAAGCCCAGGATGTAAATTATATTTTAATTTAATTACCCCAAACCTTATATAAAACTGGGGGGGGGATGATAGCTATCCCTACTGATGAAAAATAATTTCATTGTCAGATATTTATTGAGCACCTATTATTTGCTGATGCAGTTAAAAGAGCTGCAATGAGAGTACATAAGAAGTTTACCTACCCAGCAGAGGCCTTCAAATGAGATGGTCCATAAAAGGCAAATAACAATTACAGTGGTTAAAACTCCTAGCTGTATTATATAGGCACTAGGCTTCAAAATGAGAGCACTTGCAAAATATCTTTTGGCACAGAACTGGCAAGACATCCTACTACCAGGA
This sequence comes from Hystrix cristata, assembly GCA_004026905.1. NCBI lineage: Eukaryota > Metazoa > Chordata > Mammalia > Rodentia > Hystricidae > Hystrix > Hystrix cristata. Next base: position 23,932 of record PVJO010014156.1, read on the forward strand.
TTTGTGATCTCTGCTGATTGTACCCTTTGCCTGCCTGCTCCCCACAAAGAAAAACAAAATTTTAAAATGAGAAATGCACTAAAAATTCTGATGACGAAAAATTTACAAATGTGGATCACCAGTGTTCAAGTGTGGTTTAGTGAAAAGAACCTTGGGCAAAGATTCAGAAGAGCTAAGGGCACCTGCCGCTCCAATGTCTTCAGGCAAATCACTCCCCTCAAGGCCTCAGTCTGCTCATTTGTAGAACAAGGTAACTGGGGTGTAAAACTCCTTTAATAGCTCTAAATTCCATTGCTTAACATCAGGATGCATAAAATGGATATTTTTAGTATGGGCGTGTTAAGAATATATCAAGCCTGATTGACTTAGATAACTTGTGAGGTCATCAAAGTTGATCCTGGCCTTAATCCTTCCAACAAATAGTAAATTTAAATCAACCACACTGTGTGTTTACCTATTGCACATGAAGCTAATAAATTAAATTATTCTGCAACAATGTATATAACACAATCAGGTACTGCCTAAGTATCATTTGTACAAGTAAAGAAAAACTACTGTTGTAGAAATGTCCAGAAATAAGTTATTTTCCAGGCTGAAATTTAAATTAGATCACTACATTTTTCTTATTATTTTCATGTGGGTCTGGATAGCTATAGACAGTATAAACAAAATGAGTTTATACAATATGTGATATTTACATATGGCATTTTGGTTAAAATCAAAATTAGAATCCATGAAGGAATTAAATTGTCTTGATATATGGAGCCCAACTTCCAATCTTTGATTATACAACCTTGTCAATCTCAGAATTTTCTGGTCTAACTGTGAAAATAATTTGATTCCCAATTAAAAATTTTGAAAATACATTATATACAAAGAAAGAAATTCAACCATGAAATACAAATGTCAAAAAAATGAAAAAAATCAACTAATCGTTTTAAAAAATATAAATAAGAACAGACTATACATATCTTTTAACACATTGGCAAAGATTTTTTTTTCAGATTATTATACCCAGGATAAAGAAAAGCATAGCCTTCTGGGAAAGCAATTTATTTGCTATAATGTTTGAAAGGAAAAAATGGGTACTTCCAAGCATTATTGGTGGCAATGAGAATTAGTGTTCAATCTCTAGAGAGCAATTTAGCAATATATCTATGCACCTTTGATCCAGGATTTCCACTTAAAGGACAACCTAAAGAAATAACTGAGCAAATGTACAAAGATAAATGTTGAAGGTATGCCTTGCAGTATTGTTTATAGCTGTAAAAAAATGGAAACTATATGACAGTTCAGTGGAAGACTGAGTAAATAAAGGGCTACATTCTTACAAACTAAAACTTACAAGGTGAAAAAGAATGATATAATTCTATATGTACTGATATGGAAAAGTATCCAAGATATATGGTACAGCACACAAGGGCAGTTACAAAACAATATACACAGTAAAATAAAAAGACAGTCACCAAAAAGCTAACACTAATTACCTCTGGGTGGCATGACTTTAAATGAGTTTTATATTCTTATCATGAATTTCTCTTTGGTTTGAATTTTTCAACGAGTATATATTATTTTCATAATAATAAACAGCTATTTTCTAAAGGCATAGAAAAGAATAGGGAAGGGGAAAGAATTGGACATTCACATTCTATAGTCCACTTCCTGGAATTTAGTCTAAGGCCATCATATGCACAATAATGTGTGAACTGGGAAAATCATTATGGCAATATCCATAACATTTAAAATTAATAAACACAAACATTCTATTTAAATAAGTGTAATGGAATTGGACGTTATGAATGTAGAAACATATTAACTTGGAAATACTTCACAGTATATTGGTAAGTGAAACAAAGGTAATTATACAATAGTTTTACACACATTCTGCATTTTTCATACATTTGTACCGATAGATAGATAGATAGATAGATAGATAGATAGATAGATAGATAGAGAGATAGGAAAGTACAAAAGGAGAAATGCCAAAATGTATACTGCAATAATGAGAAATTCTTATTTTCCTTTTCTATCAAACATTTCTATTATAAACAAGTACTACTTACATAATTTTTTCTTTTGAATTTTAAAAATATTCCCTATGGATTTTTCAGGTTTTAAAATACTGGGGGAATAGTTAAAATGACATTAATTTGTGAAAGAGAAAAAGTGGAGATACCCAACCCTCTTATCTAGCACTACATTTACCACCAAGAGAGCCCCTGGAAAGACCTGAGGGCAACACTAACACAAAGCAAACGGGGAAACCCAGGTAGCCATTCTGATGTGTCCTGAGATGTGCGGACTTATAAAACATACTGGCTCAGATTACAGGCTAAGAATGACAAGTCCGTCTGCTACAACCTAACAAAGGCATTTACACAGAATGAGCAATTTACACATTTCATTTCCCAGGGTGGGATGAATTACAGAAGCCAAGAGCTGAACGGGGTTGTGCTCTTCCCTACCATTCTGCTATGTGCTTTTGAATTATGCCTTACAAGCATTTGTCACACTATTCACTTCCCCCTATATTAAACCCAAATAAACTCATTTTTAAGGTGAGTAAAGAGAAAAGTGAGAAAGACTGTATTTTAACAAGGTCAAACTTTTCTCATATTCTCAGGTGAACTGGGAAATGCCAGACCTCCCTTCTTCCCTCCCTCTCCCTTTCCCTCTCTCAGGAGAACATTATGGCTGATAACAATAGTTTTTCTCTCCTGGGTAGTGTAGATGACACATTTTTCCTGTAGCTTGTCTTCCTGTAATGTGCAGGAATTCCTGCACTTTCTGGGTGCCCTTCCTGTTAACTTACATTTCAGATTTCCTCAAAAGGCATTACTACTGCTTTAATATTTGAAAAATGTCAGCTCAACCCCAGACAGCTAATATAAACAAGCTGAAAAGCATACCACCTAAAGTTACAACTGGGGAAAACAAAATTTCTTTTTAAGAAATTCTTTCTGGGAATCTCACTGTTGGTAAGGCTAGAAAGAAGTAACCCAGTCCTTGCAGCTCCCAAGCAGTCTGTAATTCTTCGCCTCTGCTGTGCCTTAAATTAGAGGTCTGTAAAATCGAATTATAGTGATCTAGAAAGTCCGTAAAGGTCCTTGAATTGAACATGTTGCTAAATTCTTCAATACTATGAGATTGTATCCACCTTTCACTTTTCCTCTCATTTCACTTGGCTAAAGTATTAAAAAGTTTGCTACTACAAACAGTGTTTTAGCCATTTGAAGACAGCAGAGCTGAATTAGGCCAATTCCACATTAAAAGTCCAGGCCAAGGCTCCTTTGCCATTTCTAAAATGATCACCCTCTTCTTTCTACCAATAATTTTCTTTTTGGACAAGCACCCCATGTTCATACCAGATGCACGATCCAAACAGGATCCAGTTAAGAAAAAGTCATCTGAGTGCACAGAAATTGACTTGAAGGACCACCAGTATGTGATAAATTATAGGCACCCACCAGAATGGCAGGATGCCACATGGCTACCTTCATCAGCTTCCAAATTCAAAAGCTTGCTCTTTTAAGAGAGTGAGACCAAAGTATACAAAAAAGGAACATAATTTCATTTAGACCCTAAGGTCCAAAGGGAAGATCGCAGTACATACTACTTTCATCAAACTTCCTATCCCCCAAGCAGAAGGATCACTTTCATCTCTAAACTTTAATAGTACCTTTTTTTCAATTCCTGTCCTATCACCTTGTGTTATAATGATTTCCTCATAGGCTTGCTTTTACCCACCAGACAGTTAGGTTCCCTGAAGGACGACTTCATTTTAAGTATTCTTATGTGACCCAAATCCTGTGCACACACACATAATACATACAAATATATATATATGCATATACATACACACACAGCTATAAACACGTGTGTGTATATATACATATATATAACTGAACTTGATAGATGAGTGAATGTTCACCAAATATAAAGCAACTGCATGCCATCTCATTAACACACCGCTGTACACACTGTCTCTTCTAAATTATTACTATTCCTCGTCTCAGGAGAGTTTAGGTTTTCCCTATAAGGAATACCTCCACTTTACAATGCCAATTCTTAGGTTCTTTAGCACTCTTAGCTTTTTAGATTTTCATTCTGCTCTAAAGAAAAGCAGAGTCCCACTTTGAACCCTGAAGATCATTACTTCCTTCTTGGCCTCAGATACAAGACTTTCATCAGGTAAAATTAAAAAGAGGTGCAAAGACTCAAAAAAAAAAAAGTGGCAAAGTGCTTAAACACTTTAATGTCACCAGATTTCACTCATGTAGGTCCCCAAGTAGCCTCACTCACTAGTCCCTAACTCACCTTTTCTTCATCCTGTACATTCTCAGTTGGCATATGCTTTCTCTATGGTAACGAGGGAACAGTTTTGAAATGTGTGGCTAAAGGTCCCACAGGTATCTGACAGCACCCCCTCAGCTCACGGATGCCATGTCAGAATTTCATAAAATTTGCTCCACAGGCTGACATTAAGGCTACAAAATGCAACTGTATATACAAATACACAAATAAATGCATAAATAAATACACAAGAAAAAATTTTTAAAACACAAAGAAAGCAAACAGAGCCCTGAACTTCTGACCTATTATAGCTGACTACACGCAATTACACACTTAAAAGATTTCATTATAGTTGTCAGTGAAAGACTTTCCTGACTGTGCAGTTCCCTCATCTTGCAGTACTGCTTGAAAGTACAGCGCCCCCCTCCCCATATTTCCCCTAGAGATGCTTTGCATCTCCCAAATGGGCAAACACATGTAGGTCTTCACTACCGCTTCTAAATACTGTGAGCCAATAAGCAATTGGTGTAAAGTGCAAAATCTCGGAAGAGCAAGACTTGTCTGTTTTTGTGTAATATCTGTTATCCACACTTCACCTTTACTTCCTTTAAAAATCAAAAGTTGTCTAATGTTTAAAGCGAAATCAATGGAAAATTAGCTAAATATTGGCAGCGCAGAGGTTCATTCCCAAAAGAATATAAGATTTCATTAATTTTCTAGTAGCTCAACTCAAGTTTTACCTTTCATCTTCACCTACAGACTTTTTAAAAGTTTGTATTCCTGTTGCACAGAAAATTACTTTTAATATGTATGCAGACTAGAGAATTTTACAATTACATAAAGCATTGCACATTTAGACGCTACCAACCTGCTCTCTCTCTCCTGACTGTGCAAAAGGCAAAAAGAGCTCAGTAATCCTAGCATAAGAATGCAAATAACGTCAATGCACAGCTGAACTGCAAGCCCTGCCTTACAGGAACTCTCTGTGTCTGCAAAAAAAGACACATACTAAACAGGAAATGCAACTGAGCTGTGGAAAACCTCAAACTTAAAAATGCAATCGCCAGGCGAAAATTGCATCCATGCATTCATAAATGCATGCACAACCCTTTGCATTTTTGCAAGTAATGCAAACAGGCTCTTACCTTTCGACTGAGACATTTTCCCCTTTCCTCTGGTGGGGGAGGGGAGCACAAAAGACTTTGCCTTGCTTCTCTTCTGTAGCTAGTTTTGCAACAAAGATGCAAGCTGCAGGCGTGCAATCTTCATGCAAGTGGAGTTTCTCTTGACCGATGCAGCAGATGGACTTTCAGGGAATCAAGGTGGAAATGCACACCTTGCAAAACAGACTGGAAAGTGTTTTTCCCCCACTTGCAACGTTAGGGAAGGCTGTGCTGCAGCTACATGATGGGCCAGGGCTGGCAGCTAAAAGCTCCAAACTTGGAACTGAGTATCTTAGTGCGCAGACGTCCTTCCTGCGAAGGGCGCGGGGGCCGCTGGGTAATGTAGTTCCCTTGTGGAGTCCACGGGGTTCTGATTTACGGAAACGTGGTCTTCCCGCTTGCGGAGAGAGAGGCTGGGCGCGACAAGGATTGCGCCCAGATAAACAGGTCAGACTCGCACTCAGTAGGAAGTGATGGGCGAAAAACGTCAAAGCCAACTACAGGGGCATGTTTGTTGTCAAGAAGCCCCAGAAACAACAGCTAAAAACCGATGGGGTGGTTAAAGAGCTTTTGGCTGCCCTGGAAGGTCTGTTTAGGTATTCTGCAGCTCAGCACCTGTTGTACTGTTTCTGCCTGTAGATGGTTCACACTCACACCTCTATTTTTTTCTCTCTCTCTCGGAGAATTTCTTGGTGATTTGGCCTCGCAGACAACATGCAAAGTTTTATTCATTAAGAAACGATCCAGATCAGTTATTTTCAAGGATCCTGAAATTTAATGCGGGCCAGGGCTGGGACTGGGAAATGGGGGGAGGGGATTGGTGTCTCATTTCTTACAGGGTTCCAGTGGAGGGTCTGCTTTTTATATACGTCAAAGCCAATTTTATCGAAGTTAAGATTGTTAGATGCTCTTTCTTGCCTGAAGGGGTTAAGAATTGACAGGAAAGTCCCTGGCCTACAGGAGAGAGAGCACAGGTGGAACTGTCAAGCGAACAAAGTCAAATATCCTGAATATATCTGGTAAAATCAACAGATATTCTTGAGCTCCTGAAATAAAGCAGGCATCTTTCTAGGACCCTGCATTATCCTACACTCCTCAGAGCAGTGGGATGGGCAGCATCCTGATGGCAAAAAGCACCCTTTTCACCAGGAAGCCAGAAATGCACAAAATTCCGGGCAAGGAGTGAGCCTAGCATGGGTGGAAATGAGCTCTAACTTCTATTTCACTGGATAGACTACATTCAGGGGTGTCCTTCTAACGAAGAGAGGGAGGAACTGAGCATCCTGGGTGCTGAGTTGTTGAGGGGTAACCAAAGTTCATTGGCAGGAATGAAGACCACCTATTCAGGGGACAGTGAGGATGTTACGTTGCCATGTATACAAGAGCCACAGGGGTGGTTAGAACTTACAGGCCAAGGATCTTCTGGGCCTTAAAAGGCAGGCTAGAGGTTTGGACTTTATTCTGCCTTTCCTTGGGAGGTGGTGACAAGGTTTTGTAAAGGGTGTGGCCTCAACAAAGCATTGTTTTAAGAAAGCAAATTTGCCCTTCAGCGATCCCAGTGGGTTGGAACTGGGAGAGGCCAGTGATAGATCAGGTCAGTCGTGGAAAGCAAAAAGAGGTCCTTGGAAGGAAGATTCAGTTAGGTCTAATGGGTGCTAAATGAAAACTTGAAACTTTATTAAAAATTCTAGGAAGCCAGGACCATCTGAATAATGGATGAATCGGAGACAAGAAGGCCACTTGATGCCTTTTATTAATAGTATTAAGAATTGCTTCCCCACCCCCCATAATCCCAGCTACTCGAGAAGCTGAGCAGGAAGATGGAAAATTTAAGGCCACACTGGGCAGCCTACCAAGACCCTTTCTCAAAACAAAATGTGGCTGGGTGTGTTGGCATGTGCCCGTAATCCCGGCACTTTGAAGGAGAAGCAGGAGGATCACAGGTTCAAGGCCAGCCTGGGCTACAAAGGAAGTTCCAGGCCAGTTTAAGCCAGATAATGAGATCTGGGAAAAAAAAAAAAAAATCAAGGTAACCTCACTTTCTGGCTCTTTTACTGTCCTTCTGAGCTAATCCATACTGTCCCGTCCTTTCTTCTGTATACAGCTCAGAAAATCTTTCATCCAGCCTTTTTCTAAGTCTTATTTAACCAGGACATATATGGTATGTAGGTTCGTTTCTACATACCCAGTTTGCTTCATGCCAGGCCCTGGGATCACTACTGAGCTTTGTAGACTCACTTAAACTCAGGCAGGGCCCAAACAACTGCCTAGAGCTGCTTTCAATTTGCATTTTATGTGGTCAGCCGCATTGTTCTTCAATTGCCCCAGATGCCCTTCTTTATGGACGTGTCCTAATCACAACTGATCTGGTGCATTTTGCTACTGTCATTTGTGCTCCTACTCTCTGGATAGGCATGCATAGCTCCCAGCTGGCAAATGGATTGTTTTCTGAAAGTCAGTCTGTAATTCTCTTTGTCATAGAAGCAACAGTGAGTTCCATAGTTAATACACATACACAGGCACACACACATACATGTACACAAAACACCTGGAATCCGTAAATCAGTCGAACCATATACTTTAAAAAGCAAAATGGATCATTTTTCTTTATGGAAAGAAAATTCTGAATTCTGGAGTAGGAAATCGGAATGGCAGGGAATTCTGCCTCTCTGAGAAGCTTCAGCTTCCAGAAGAAAAATTTCTTCCTGCCTTGGTGCGAAGAGGTTTCTTCCTCCTGCATTCCTGTGTAATGGAGAGCCTGTACTGTACCTCCACTCTGCTTCCTGCCAGCCTTCCACAGCACAGTAGCTTTCCCAGGAGAGTCCTCCCGAGATTGTTCTTTGACATGCACATCAGGTATTTATCTTAAGGTGACCTCTGTTTAGGCTTTATCTTCCCTGCCTTTGTGATTTTCTGTACTTCAAGTCTTTCTAAGTTGTAAATCTGACGCGCTCTCCTAACTTCCCCTTATCTTTAGGATCAGTTCCAGACTCCTTGGAATGGTGCAACTGGCTCCTCCAGATCTGAGCGCTGCCTGCTCTACAGCTTTTTGTCTCCTGTTGTGTTGATACTGTAGCTAGGAGAAACCAGATTTCTGGCACTTTACTTGTAGATACACTGTTCCCTCTGTCTGGCAAACCTTTTGCATTATATATCTAGCTTATTTTAACTTGTCCTTGACTTCCTTCCACCTGGTCATCATGTTAAAAATGTCCTCTGTCCACCTCAATGATTCTGTCTACCCTCAATGTGAATTAGGTGCATTCTCTAATTCTGTGACATCTCGCACTTATCTCCCCTGAGACTCATCAGACTGCTGACAGTAGTCCCTGAATGTTTTTGTCTCCATTTGAACTCATGGAAATCAGAGATATTATCTGTTATCTCTGCATTCCCAGTGGCCAGGTCAATGGCAGCGTATCTGGTGCTCAAATGTCTGCTGAAATAACGAATGGAATAGATAGAGCAAAGACCTGTAATATTGGCTGATCTGGACCAACTCGATTCTAACAAGGGAATTAACACCTCAAGGGAAATTAGAACACCTGAGAAAGGCCTCGACTGTCAGGTTACGGGTGTGAGATTCCCGGAAGTCCATAGGTAAGGTCAGACGACTTCTGAAAGATACGCTAAGGTATATGCTGGGGAGAGAAAGTGGCCGTGTCAACTGAGGGTGCTTTTGCCTCCTGGAGACATTTGGCAAAGTCTGAAGACATTTTCGTCACATTAAGGGAGAGAGAGTAATGCTGGCATTTAATAGATGGGGAGCAGAAATATAATAATCATGCTACAGTGTTTGGGAAGCCTCCCACGACGAAAAATTACCCTGTCCCAATGACCCTAGTGTAGAGAGGGTTTCAGAAATCCTATTGTGGGCTATGAAGTTACTGAACACTCTAAGTTAATCTAAAACTAATGAGATTTGGTATATTATTATCTTGACAGGCGAAAACCCCTAAAATCTAGATTTGGGTTCTAGTCCTAGCTGTAGAGGCTAGCTGTGTCTCCCAAAGCAAGTCACCTCACTTTTCCTCGCCTCTTGTGGTCCCACAGTAAAACAGAGGGACAATTTAAGGCCCCTTGTAGTTCTAATGGCTCTAAACCCAACTCACATGTCTGACTAAAACCACTAACAATTTTAAAAGAAAAAGGTTTTTGTGTCCTGACCCCTTGCTTTGGCAAGACCACAAGTGACCATCATAACAATGTTTCTTAAGAGGTGAGACTAGAAATATTCATATTACCCTTCGTGTTATTACCTCCCAGGTGGCAATATTAATCTGTGATGGAATTTGTGAATGTTTTCCAACAGTGTCTATTTGATTTCAGGAACAAAGTGCTAAAGTTAAAGCTACAAGTTCAAGTGTGAATGTCAACTTTCTTTTCCACTACTGAGGATTAAACCCAAGGCCTTCACATGAGCTATGTACAACCCCAGCCTGCTTTCCCTCCCTCCCTCCCTCTCTCTCTTTCTTTCTCTCTTTCTTTCTTTCTTTCTTTCTTTCTTTCTTTCTTTCTTTCTTTCTTTCTTTCTTTCTTTCTTTTCTTTCCTTCTTTCTTTCTTTTCTTTCTTTCTCTCTCTCTCTTCTCTCTCTCTCCCGCTCTCCTGTCTCACTCTTTCTCTCTTTCTTTCTTTTTTGTTTTGAGACAAAGTCTGAGTCCTAATTTGCCCAAGCCGAGCTCAAATTTGTGATCCTCCTGCCTCAGCCTCCCAGAGGACTGGGATGACAGGCATGCACCACCACAGCTGGCTTCAACTTTTCCAGATTCTAGAATATCATATGTATATATCAGAGAAGCAGATGGAGGATTCATTTAGGGAAATGGGTGTTGAATTTCAGTTTTATATTTATGTCCAACTATTTTTGTTGCCTTTTTACTTAAAGTAGCCCAGTGAACTGTGATTGTTAGCAGAATTTTGGGAATCCCAATATAGATTCAGCTTAGCTTTCAGTGTCTCCCGAGTTTTCACAGTTACACTTGTGTAGCCTTACCCTGCTCCCATCTACTACAGAAGAACTTTTTGAAGCAGTCTAGTTGAAACAGAATTCTCATCCAGCTAGGACATGAATTTTCATGTCATCACTTTTGTGTGTTGATTCATACCATTATTCTATGGCTTTACCTTTTTCTGGCCTCCACTTCAGTCTTCATTTTCTAAATTCTATCCTTCCTTCAGAATGTAGCTCTCTCTTTCACAAAGATGTCTTTGATCACATTCCTCTGTTGTAGGAAAGAGCATCCTCCATCTTTTAATGCTAATGACATCTCTTAGCCCCCATGGAGTATGAATGGCATAGCTGACAGTAATATTACTTGAGTACAAACAGATCTTACATTTTCTGTTCGATGGTGAGTCCCCTGAGCCTTCCTAACCTACTCCTTTGGGAAGATCTTCTGCTTGTTGGATTTTAACCCTTGACTCTAAGTTCAGCCAGGAATGGTTTCATTGTTATCGTGTTGCCCCAGATCTAGCACATGTTGTGCACAGGATAGGTGCTCAACCTATACTTGTTTACCTGGTGTTTATATGGATTTATTACCCACTGAATAAATTCATCTAAAGTAGATGATTATCTGTTAATTTATATTAGCAGTCTTCATTAAAAGTTAAAGACATAGAGATTTGCTAGGAAGAATTTTATTTGATGATGATATCTAACTAAAATATTATGGCTAACACTTTATTAAGATTCCTATTAAGATTATAGGTTTTCAAATTACTGTCAACAAACCTTTACAGTTAATGGTGCCTGGCATAGATTATGGAAATGCCAACAGACCATCCAGAATCTTCATTGGATTACATCAAATGAAAAATGTACAGTATGAATTTTCAGTGTTTCTTAGCAACTAGGGAGACATGTTGAGCTCCAGGGTAATGCTATTTTAACCTTTTCCTCCAAACATACCGAGTCTTGGGCAGGCATGTTAACCTGAGCTGAATAACAAAAGATGGAGGTTCTAGAACAATAAGGAAGGAAATTATTCCAGCCTAACATTGAACCTATAAGAGTTCCAGTGTATCATCGGGGAGGGGGAGGGTGTATAAAAGCATTGGCAAGTAGCAAACTATTCCACATCATTAAATTAATGCACAGTACCTAAAAGATTTGCGTTCAGTCAAGAGAGAAACTTAGAATAGTGTTTAATCAAACATACAATATGTACTTTTTCTCTTCCTTCTACCTAATCACTAACCAATTTCTCTCTGTGCATATCTGCAAATGCACATGCACATATATGCACATTCTATGTGTATATATATATATTTTTTATATGTGTGTGTACAAGAAGTGACCGAACCTTATAGTAAATGTTTAAATTTTTAAAATGTATTACGGTAAAAGACATATTGCCATTAATTTCTCCTAAGTACACCCCCTCATTTCAAACACACTTATTCCATCGTACTTGCCATTTTCTGAAGCAGTTCTGGAAGTCTTCTTTCATGAGTGTCTTTATGAGGTGTGATAAGAAAAACATAGTGAATGCTGATGCTGCTAGCACTATCCAGTGAAAAGGCAAGTTTATAAAAAAACAATGTCCTCACTCACCTGATTCACCAGATCTGGCACCATGTGACTTCTGGTTCTTCCCTGAAGTCAAAATGACCTTGAAAGGTAAATGAGTCAAGACACCAAGGCTGTCATAACAGTGCAATTAAAGACACTGTTTAAGTGGCAAGAACAATGGGGTGTGTTTGAAGTATTTTGGGGGAGATTAATGGCACTGTGTCTTTTAGTGCAATAATTTTTTTAACTTGAACATTCACCATATTTTAGATCATACTTCATACATACACATATGTACATGAATGTATGTGTGTATATATGTATAGTTTTTCTCTCATATACAACTCACCATTTTCTATCAGGCCCTGATCCTGCCCTCTCTGGCTTCAAAACAGTCTGAAGAAACCAGAGCTCTACAGAAAGCCAAATTAATGGATACACTTGAAAAGTGAGGTTCAAGTAAAATATAAATTTGGAACTGCTTTGTAATACACCTAATTAATTTCATAGTTAACTACTGGCTTATATAATATAGGGCAATTGAAAAAGAATTGCATATTGATCATGCAGACCCTTAAATATCTCACTGTGCAACTTCTTCCCGAGGAGAGGAACCTCATGTTTGTAATCTCTTTCTGACTGCCATTTCAATTGTCAAAAGTAATATGCTACCAAGAAGTTAGGGGTGACTGACGCATGCACCAGTGCCATGACAGTTACATACTGAACATTTACTGAATTATAGAAAAAGCCAAGATAACTGCTTTATAGTGTAGGGTTCTCAAATTGCAGTCCATGCTCCAAATCTAGGCTGCTGGCTGTTATAAATAAAGTTTTATTGGCACACAGCTAGGTTCATTCATTTCTGTATTGTCTATGGCTGCTTTTGTCCTATAAAAAGAAGTCAACGTCATTGAATATTTGCAACATGGAGTATCTGGCCACCAGTAACTGTTTAATACATTTCTAAAGGTTTTCATTTCTCATGGATTTATACTGTACTTGAAATGTTTCTAATGCTAAAACAATTAATTCCACAATTAGACTGTAAAATCCTTCAAGGTACACTTGTAGACGCTAGAGACCCTATAAAGATCAGTAGAGAGTCTATAGCAAACACATTATAAATATTTCTGATACAATGATTAAATTGAGTTTTTATCATAAGAAAATGAATCTTGTAACATAAGAAAGAATGCTTCCTTAGTTTTTCTTGACTATATCTCACTTTCTACCTACCTTACTTTCCTACATCTCAGGATGTTCAAATCCTTTATGTTTGTGGGTTTAAATACAAAGTCGATGTACTTAGGAAAGAATTAGGCAAAATCAAAATATAAAATTCAATTTGAGAAGCACAAGCTATAAAAGACATCTCACAAATTTGCTTTTTATCCCAGGGACCAAAAGGAAGAGGACTGATAAATTGAGAAAAGCATCTCAATTTATTATCTTATTTCTAAAAAGTAATAAGACTTTGATTAAGACATATAGTTGTGAAAGATATGGCATGTGTTATAAAAAAAGAAGTATGATTTCTGGTATGAGAATCTTAAAATATTGTGCATAATATTAATAACATTTTGTAATATTTTATAGTTTATACATTCCTTCTAGTTATGCCATATCGTTTTATCCCCAAAGTGACAATGAGAAATAAATTGTTCCAACCTCCTAGTTTATCACCCTCACTTCAGGTGGTTGCTTTACTTTTACAAGATGAAAAACATGTGGTTTAAATCTTAATTGCAAGTGTAAAAATTTGTCTTCTGATTCCTTACTTCTTTCTTTAAACTATCCAGTCTAGTCTTGACCTAGGTAACTTTTTTAAAGCATCCTAAAAATGTACATTTTTTTAGGCTGAGTAATCTGGTAGCTTTTTGCTTCCTTTTATGTTAGTTATTAATAAGACCACTGCAGTTCATGACTAATGAAGTCCACAATGAGTCTTGCATATCTGGTTTATACTCTGTACCTTGGCCAATACACTGTGACAGTTCAATAAATGCTGTACTTTTTGAGGATGAGTTAGAAACACTGATACAGGACATAGTGTTGTGCCCTTTAAACCTCCTTGATCTGTTTACATTGACATTAATAGATGGTTCTGGGCTTCATTCACAGACCTGAACAATTCAGGTCATACTGACCTGCTGCACTTAAAAAAAACTATTAAACATTTTGGGAAATGTTTTAGGTAGATGACATACGCAAGTTATAAAAAAAAGTTTAGTAGCCCAGAAATCAAGATGTTGTCTGAAGTACAGGTGTGCAGAAACAATTAGTCGGCATAACAAATAAACTTGTTTTCAAATTATTCTATTTAGTGTACAAAGAGTATGTTTTATAATTAACAGTGTACAGCAAGTAAGCAGAAAGTGCTGTAATACTGACTTTCCATTTTGTTTTCTTTTGAGATTGACTTGTCAGCAGTTTTATTTCTAGACTAAATTTAAAAAAATGGATTCATATTTTAATTACTATATCACATAACTGAGTATTATTTTATAATTGTTATGTAATTGTATAGTATTATAAAGTAACTATTTGAAAATATAATCAATATCTGATGGTGTTTTTCAAATTGGTCTTCCCACCATCTAGAAAAGTTAAGGATGACCTCTTCATCATGTGAGAGCATGAACTACATGTCCTGCCCTTGTTCAGGATTCTTTATCCTACGGTGTACAGGGTGAAATGCAGAGACCTACTAGATTGCACTCTACTGCCACTAGAAGTCTTTGGCAGTCTATTCTAGAGCCTCTTTCTAGTACCTTGTAGACTTTGGGTAAAAACTCAAGAAAACCTAGAAACCCTGAATGTTAGAGACAAACTGAAAATTTCTATTTTGTAGGTCCTTATTTATCCCTTTGTTTCTGGTTTTTTTAAACTCAAATAAATATCAAAATGCACTTATTAAACATTTTTGGGCATGTTGCCAAATCGGATGCTACTGTATATAAAGAAACAGTGTAATACTGTAACACCATCTAGCACTGTGAAGAATTTTTTAAATACTTGTGGAATTTTCAAAGAAAAATTTAGGAAATTTTGTGTTCTTAAATTTATTCCCATGAGATCCATGATTCAGGAAGCTTGTATACAAGTTTTCAGTAAATATTTAGATAATTTTTAATACCCAGCTAGTCCTTTATGAAAAAAAATACAATGCCTGGTTTTATCTTTTAACATTAGTTTTTGTATAGGAGCTTCTGAAGGTAGTTATTTAAAACATGCTGTGTAAAAAAAACCTTCAAGGATTTACGAACACTATAATATTAATTTTAACTCCACCCTAATGAGGTAGCAAACTGCAATGCCTCCAGTGCGGAGCTAAGGAAAGTGAAGTGTGTCCAAAACATATGTTTGATCCTTATAGAATTTAGAAAGGTGCATTATACAATGGAGTACTACTCTGCCATAAAGAATGATAAGCTTGAGATATTCCTAGGTAAATGGATGCATCTTGAGACCATATTCTCGAGTGAAATAAATCGGACACACATGTTTAAATACTGCATGGTTTCTCTGGTGTGAGAAACTGAAGTGTAAATAAAGACTAAAAAGTATTATTCTGGTAAAGGGAAGAAAATGTCCAAATGGGAAAGGGAACAAGGGAGGGGGAAAGGTACAGAGGGACAAGAGAAATAAGAAATGGAAGGAAAAAATGGAAACAAAGCTTTTGTAAATAGGGAGAGAGGAGGGGGTGAAGGGAGGGGAACGGGAAAAAAAGAAGCAACAAGGTATATCATGTACAGGTACAAATCCCCAATGATGAATGTTATCAATATGTACATCGAAAATGTACCATTAAAATAAAATTAAAAAAAATAAAAAAAAAGAATTTAGAAAGGAAGCAATGTACTGCTAATGTGGGGCTCCAGTTTTATCATGTGAAGACTTTGATAGAGATAGTATGGCGTCAAATGCTAAATACACATAGATTATGACATCTACCTACTTATTAAGCTGTATTAAAAAAATAACCAGAACTATAGGAGTAAATTGGCACTCCAAAGGTAAACAACATGACTCAAGTTATTCCTTTACCTATTGATCCCAGTTACTTTTTTCATCACTATCGGAGGAGGCAAATTGATTCAGATTTTAATTTGATAGGCTGAAGGCACTGTTCTAGTTTGCAGTATGAGAATCTTATTACTGTAATTTTGATTGATCTAATTTTATATGTGTTGAGCTAGAAGCAAAACCAAGATGGAACTAAAAAATCGCCACCAGCTATTCTTTGATATATTTAAAATTAAGTATCAGAGAAACAAAGATTTTCAAAATATGATTAAAAGAAGATTAGACTATGTGTATGTTACCGGCATATTAATACACCTTCCAACCCAGACATATAAAACCCTGTGTTCTGCAAACAATGTTTAGGTGTGTCAAGTTTGAGTGCTTATACAACCAATGGCTATGGACTATTTTTGAAGGGTAGTGGTATCTCTAGTATGTGCAATTTATGTGCTGAATTG
The DNA here is from genome assembly GCA_004026905.1 of Hystrix cristata. Taxonomy (NCBI): domain Eukaryota; kingdom Metazoa; phylum Chordata; class Mammalia; order Rodentia; family Hystricidae; genus Hystrix; species Hystrix cristata. Next base: position 40,390 of record PVJO010014156.1, read on the forward strand.
CTCTTCTACATAGCATGTTTCACATGTTAAGTTCCAAACTCAGTTTTATAAGGAATCAACAAATGTTCTTTAAAAACGTATTCTAAGGATGCCTGCTAAATGTTTTTTCACTCACTTTTAATTTGGGAGGGAATTTAAGTAGGTAAGTTCATAACTACAGCGTAAACTCTGGAGCCAGACTCTTTGTGTTGGATTCCCACCTCCTTAATTACTATTGCTGTGACATCAAGCTAAGCAAATCACTTTTCTATGCCTCAGTTTCTTCACCTATGATAAGGCTATAATAATAGCACCTACCTTGTAGGGTGGTTGAGAATAGTAAATGAATTAATATATTCAGACCCTAGGAAGAGTACCTGGTACATTTGTACACTAAATTTATCAGTTATTGAGGCTTTTGATTATAACTATTGCTGTGAAGTTTCCAGGCACCGATTACTTTCTTGAGAATGAAGACATAATATTTGATATTGAAAAAAAACTGAACTGTAAGAATGCCTGTCCTACCAAGTAATATGAAGAAAACTCTTTTATTTCTTCACCAACATGAAGAAATATGACTAGAAACATTTAGTGAATAGAAGGGAAAAGGAGAAGTTGTTTTTTTTTTTAATTGAAGCAAATCAAAACACCATTGGATGCTGTTAAGAGGAAATGGGGGCCATCTGGAAAAAACAATTCCATTCTACAGTGTGGAATAGATTTCAAGAACAGCTGAATAGCTAGGAAATGAATAATATAAGGCCTTTGGCCATATAATGTCATAGATTAACAGAATGAACAGCAGGGGGGGTAGTGGTGGTTAATGAGAGATGGAAAGAGTTGTCCAGCTTCCAGCATCAATGTTTATGGTATGGTTTCCTTTATTAAAGAAACATAGTGGTGACATTATTTTGGTTCCTTCTAGTCTTCTGAGGGCATTAGGCCCATAGTATTTTACATTCTTCCATTTTATTTATTGTACTCATATATTTCTCGAATTCATTATCTTTATATTCACTTTTTACTTGCAGCCATTACGTGTGGTTGCTGTCCTCCTACTAATTAATTTGCTCAATTTAAAATTTATATTAGGCATATTTTTTAAATCACCAAAATAGATTTTTCCCAGTTTCTTAGTTACCTGATGAATAATAGTACACCATTTTATTATTATTTAAAAATGGAGACACTCTTATTAAAGACTGAATCTGTGGAGTCTATGTTTAAAATAATTGTTTCATACCTATCCAAAATGATCCACGTGGACTTTTTTGGAATTAGGCAGGGGAAAGAGGAAAGAGAAATTTGATTTTTTTTTATTAGCTGGAATATTTTTATTTCCATCATAATGAGTTTTAAAACATGCATAGAACATAAGTATCTCCTTTTATCTAAGTACAGATATGAAAATTATCCTATAAAATTCTACAAGATTTTAAAAGGACAGGTAGAATTATACTGAAATCTTAATATGTTCAAAAAACTAAAAGGCACATCCTATAGGCAGCATGTTCTATTGTTCCTTCCATAATATTGTTATCATTTTCTCTAATTATTATGGATTCTAGAGCTAAATTTTTTACTTGGCTAAAAATGTACACAGATAACCTTTTAACTTTATTCTTGCTGAATTACTTTAGGAATTTGCGATTAATGCTAGATTTGAGTAGATAATAACTGAAGACAGTAAAGTACAGTATTTTTAAGATTCATGTTCACAGCAAGTGAGATTCCTTCAAAAGCAAAGGGCTTCAGCAGTAAGAGCTGAGAAAATATCTATCAGTGAGCCTTCCAAAACAATGAATTGAGCTTTGCGTCTTAACAACTGTGCTTTAAAAATAAGTCACACAGAAGATAAATAGCTGAGCAGTAACACTCCTCAGTGGTAGATGATATTCCAGTTTTCTCTTCAATCAATTTTGTACAATGCTTTGGAAGCAGAAAAACAAGTAATATAAAATCATTTTTCAAGATGCTATATGTACACACTCTTCGTTCTATTTCCGTATTCATTGGAACAGACAATTTGTGTGATGCACTCGTAATATGCCAAGAACAAAGACCAATTTCCCTGAAGGTTATGAGCACTCTTGAATTTTCCAGATGCAAAGAAAATTTTCATGCGGTCACATTTAAATAATGAAATGTGTTAGATTTACAGAGTCCCTATGATGAGTCACAGGAAGTATGCCCACTGTGTGCATTAATTTTAATCTGAGATTCAGAGCATGGATGTAGGCACTTCTTTGCAAGCATTAACAAGTAGTGATCACGAGTGAGAACTGTGAAAGATGGAGGGCTGAAAGGGTTTGGGCATCCACTGCCAAACAGGAGTAACTTTCTCTCTTGGAAAAACAGGTATTCAATTTATCTGTTTGTGGTCCCTACTCTAGGTTTCAGGATCAGAACATGAATCTGTGTGTGACTGAAATGAACCACCTGTTTTCTTCAAGTGGAAGTGAGGAGAAGGTCATGTAAGGACAGTATATTAATCCTTTGGCACATCGCAGCCATTTTGCTTGTTTTGTTTTACTCTGGGGAGATGAATAGGGCTGAGGGGAGAAACACCTTGCATTTGGACCCCTCGTGAATGCCACCCATGATCGTAGCACGCCCCTCGAGCATGCAAGAGCAATGTGGGAGATTCCAAAGTTCAAAAGTAGCTCTGTATCTTTGCTCCCTCTTTTTTTTTTTTCCTTCCTTGAATGTTTACATGGTGTGATTTTTCTTTTAATTGCACCAATGGTTACATGTGGAAGAAATTTTCCCTCTCAGCATACCTAGAAACAGTGTTCATGTTTAAAACACTCATAGCTACCTGACAAATAATTAAGTGTGGAAATCCATGTATTGCAAGAAACACTGCAATTTTACAGCTTTCCTTCCTTTTCATGAGATCCAACCCAAATAAACAGATCACAGAGATTGTATGATTGCTCTGTCTCCGTGAATTTTCCCTGAAGTTCCCCATCTTTGGGGGCACAGTCCTGCCTAAACTTGTTTCTATTACATTCCACACCCAGGGCAGAGTTCTGCATGTGGAAACACTCTGCCCTTGCCTTGTACCATGTTATGTAATGGCCATAAATGTTCACGTGTGCCTGTTTATAAACTATGAGGAGGAAGGGAGAGTGCAAAGCTAAACCTTGATATAATTCCTACGAAAAAGAAAATCTTACTCAGTTTATAAGGCAGAAAGGCACTTTTACCCTAAAGCTTGTGACCACATTATGAAATCACCAAGGACAATTGAGACAGGGAAAGGTTGAACTATATTAGTCCTGAGTGCAGAAAATTGAGCTGGTCTTAAAGGTTTTAATAATTTGCTTTATTAGCTAATAACTGGCATGGTGAAACTGAGCCTGTAGTAAAAGAAGAGATAACTGGTGAAAAAACAAAACTACAATGAGATATAACCTCATGTGCTTTAGGAGAGCCACTATAAAAAAAAAAAAAAAGAAAACAAATGTTGGCAAGGATGTAGACCCAAATGAATTCCTTGTGTATTGTTGGTGGCAGTGTGGAAGGGTATAACCATTATGGAAAACAGTGTGGAGGTTCTTCCAAACATGAAAAATAAAATTACCATATGATTTATCAATCTCTCTTTTGAATCCCTGTCTAAAATAATTGAAAACAGGATCTCAAAGAAAGGATTTGCATATCCATATTCATTGCTTCATAATTCTCAATAGTCAAGAGGCAGAAGCAACCTAAATGTTTGTATATGGGTAAAAGGATAAAGAAAACATGAATCATTTTTAGGTAAATGGATGCACCTTGAGACCATAATGTTAAGTGAAATAAATCAGAACACAAGTTTATATTGCATTGTTTCTCTTGTGTAAGAAACCCAAAGGGTAAATAAGGAGCAAAATGGAGGATAGATATCAAGAAGTAGAAGAACACGTTCAAATGGGAAGGGGAACAAAGGAAGAGGGGAGGAGGAAAAGAAGGAAAGGGAAAGGGATTAAATAAAGGAAGGAGGAAAATGGAAAAAAAGCTTTGAAATGGAAAGAGGAAGAAGGTTTGAAGGAAGGGGAGTGAGACAGGAAAAAAAGAAGACATATTATTTACAGGTACAAATTCCCTATGCTGAATGAGATCATGCATGGCAAATATATAGTAATAAAATATTTTAAAATATGATGTTTACCTACAGTGGAACATTATTCAGTCTTTAAAAAAAAGGAAATCCTGTCATATGCTACAATATGGATGGGCCTTGAAAACATTACACTAGGTGAAAGAAGCCAGTCACAAAAAGACTAGTACCACATGACTACATTTCAATGGGATATTTACAATATCTTAACTCTTTAGAAAGTAGAACAGTGGTTTTCATGAACCAGTGGTAGGAAAAGAGGAAAATTACTGTTCAATGAGTATAGAGGTTCAGTTTTACAAGATGAAAACTTCTAGATGTCTGTTATACAATAGTACACGTATAGTTAACACCATTTTATTATATACTTCAAAATAGTTGCAATGGTAAATTTTATGTTTAAATTTCATGTTAAAAGAGAAAAGATAACCAAGGTATGGGTGAGGGTCCCAGTAAAACCCCAATGGTAATGGTAAGACTAATTAGTCCTATAGATTGTTTCAGTTGTCTAATTGCTTAATCAATACTTCGCTATGCTCATAACTTTATGCCTTTCTTGGTGAATTTTTGGAAATGGGCTGGGTAGAACAGGTCGGGAAGTGAAGAATAAGAATTCTCATAGTTTATCTCTTCAGTTATAGTGATCTTCGTCTCAATTTATTTCACAAACCTGATCTTTGTATCTCCTTTGCTGGTTCTAGGGCAGGGAATCCCAACCACAACTGACATGTTGTACCAGATAATTCTCTGTTTTGAGGCACTGTCCTTTGCATCCAGGTCTCTCTGGCCTCTACTCACTGAAAGCCAGTAGTGGCCCTCCAGTTATGACAACCCAAAACGTCCTCAGATTTTGCCGTATGTTCCCTGTGTGCAGAATCACCTCTGATTTAGAACCATGGCACTAGAGCAAACATTCTTCTAAAATATTCTCAGTCTACGCATGTTTTCCCAAGTGCATGGTGTTTCTTTTCATTCTCAATTTAGACAATGAGTTAAATGGTCAGCCAGCATATCTCAGTAAAAAGCAACTCCGTGTTTCCAGTTAGTCACTGCTAACACTCAGGAGGTATTCTTTTTTTTTTTTTTAATTAGTTTTTTGAGACAAAGTCTCACTACATAGTCCAGGCTGGCCTTGAACTCACTATGCAGTCCTGGCTGGCCTTGAACTCATGGGATCCTCTTGCCTCAGCCTCCTGAGTGCTGGGATTACAGGCATGTGCCACCAAGCCCAGCTTAGCTCAGGAGATATTCTTCATTCCTGTCCCTCTTTTGTGCCCCATTTCACCCTTTGCAAATCTTGCTGAAACTGCCTTCAAACCATATCGAGTGTCCAGAAAAACTTCTCTACATCAGCTGATGTCACACAGTCTGAGGCTTCTTCTATCTTGTCCAGAAGAATATGTGTCCTTTTCCTGATTGTTCTTACACAACTGCCAGAGTTATTACATCTAATTAGCCAGATAGATCATGCCATTCTTCAGCTCAGACCCTCCCAGTCAGAGGAAAAGCCAAAGTCATTACAAGGTCCTAAAAGTACCCTTACAGGTTACACTGTTCCAGGCACTGGCCTCATTGCTATGAAAACCTGGCACTCTCCAGTTTCAAGATTTTCCTCTGTCACATCCTCCTGTCATATCCTTTGTCCTCTCACCTGGCTAGCCATAACTTCACAAGGAAGCTTTCTCTGGCCAACCAATTGCATCTTCTGCTCTCTTTCCTGATATGCTTAAAGAAAAAAACATTGCTTGCATCTCTGACGTGCTAACATTTTACCCATCTATCTCCTTGTTTACTTATTTATCTATGTATTTCTGTCTGAATTTATATGTAAACTCCACACAGACAGGGATTTTTCTGTTTGGTTCACTGTGATATACTCATTGTGTTTACTGTATTTTTAAGGAAACACATAGTAGAACTCAATAAATACTTACTGAATACATGCAATAATAAATTTATTGAATATTTACTTTCTTCTAGACATTAGAGTAGACACTGAGATTACAAAAATAAAAGTAGTATGGCCCCTACCTTCAAGGATTTTAAGATCTATTCAAGGACACTCTTGAGCATAAGTAAGTGAAGACGATAGAATAAAATGCATGTGATGAAAGAGAAGAATGTATGCCTGTACTACGTGTGGCTGTAGTACAGTGAAGGAGAAAAGATTTGTAACTCTCCACTGAGGAGGAAGTGGAAGTAGTGAAGAGATGCCGCTTGAAATCCCCTTTCTTGCCACCCATTTGCAGTCTTTTATGTACACAGGTGCTGCAGTGCATGGCAGCATAAAGCCGTGTTGCAACAGTCTTCATCCCGTACACCTACACCTACAGTATGGCATTCAAATTCTCTGGCATGGTTTACAAAGCTCATCGTAATCTGGTCTCCTGTCCAGACTTGCCCACCGCCACTGTCTTCCAAAGAACCTTTCTGTCTGAGTAGATAGACAGAAACAAGATATGTTCCCAACACCTTCAGCTTTGCATTGTCCTTGGAACCCTCTCCCCCATCAAAGAACCACTTGCCAAGTTTCAAGTTTTAGCTGAAATGGAACAACTTCTATTGACACCTTCTTGATGTCATCTTCCAGCTGGATGAATTATCACATAAAAGGCCAGAGAGAGCTGGTAATAGTTAATTTTATGTATCGACTAGACTGGGCCAGATAGCTGGTGAGGCATTATTTCTGAATGTTTCTGTGAAGTTGTTTCTGGAAAATATCAGCATTTGAGTTGGCAGTCTAAGGAAAGAAGATATAGCCTTATCGGTATCATGTGGATGAGGATTTCCAGTCTCTTGAGGGCCTACAGAGAACAGAAAAAAGTAAGGGGCAAATTTGCTCTGTTTCAGCTAGGAAATCCAGCTTCTCCTACCATTGAACATCAGCATTCCTAGATCTCATGTCCCTGCATTTGAACTAAGATTCACTCCCCCGAATTCCATTCTTATACCTTTAGATTTAGACAACACTGTACAACCAGCTTTCCTGGCCTCTGGCTTGCAGACAGCAGATTATGAGACTTTTTAGCTTCCATAAGCATTTGAGCCAGCCCACCATAATAAATCTGTTTCTGTATGTCCATCTATGCATCATCTATAAGTAGTGTGTGTGTGTGTGTGTGTGTGTGTGTGCGTGCGTGCATGTGTCTGTACACACACTTTGGTTCTATTTCTTTGGAGAAGCCTAATGCACAGCTGAAGACTTGGGAAAATGTTCATTTCCTAAAGAGAAGAAGCCTATTAATAAGAGTCAAAAATTGCTCAAAAAATAAATATCATCAATGAAGACTGTGAACTTTTAATTACAGTCTGAGATCCACATTCCAAAAGCAAAGAAGTAGCAGATCTATAATAGGTCAACGAAAATCAAAGAAACAGGAATGTGTGCCAAAGCATGAATGGTGGAAGAAGAGGAAGGTGGGTACTGGGTGAAAATATTTCCCTCATCTACCTGAGGTTTCATCTGAGAAAGAGTAGAATTAAGTTCTGGATCACTCTACACTTACAACTACATATTAATTTTATTATTTCTTATACACATATGTTTACATTAAATGTGTAGTAAACTATATAAGGTCTCATGGTTTCTGGCTACTAATTCCTATTATCATGTTTACGTTTGTGAGTTGAATGCCCACTGAAGTATTTTTAAAGGTAGATACCACCACAAATGGGTATCTTGAATCAGAGTGATGGTTACAACCAAGATTCAAGTGACCAGACTGAGGACAGTTGAATTAGCAGCACATTTTACAGAACAGTTTCTCTATCTCACTATCTCTTTGAAGATTTATTCAACAACTGTATGACTCAATATTCAACTGGATATACAAATCAGAATTCAATTCCGTCATTCACTTGAATAGTTCAGTAACTGAAAGCCTAAGAGTCAAGGATTGTGCTAATCTTATAACTGTCCCAAGAAATTTATGAAATAAGTTGTATGTTTCCACTAAAATGTAATGAAAATTAGGGAGAATCATTTACCTTTACAAGTTAGCATGTGGAGGACTCAGGATCTGAACCCAGTTCTTTCCACAGTCAAAGCTTATTTTCCTTGCCCGTTCCTTCGCCTTCTCTTCGTCTCTCCCTCTCTCCTCCTCTCGCCTTTTCCCCTAGACTCAGGGCCTCAGGCATGCTAGGTAAACACTCCACCACTGTCAAAGCTCATTCTTAACTACTGTACATTTCTGTCTCTGTGCTACTTGCCTAGATGATTTCATTTCAGAGGCATTGGTACCTGAATTAAGAATAATCTTTTGCGCCAACTATTTACATGTTTTGATGGTAATTTATATATCAGGAATCACTGTTAGTCACAGCAATTTTATAATTAATTTATAATTGCTATACTGAATTGGCTGATAATAATAGCTGAACTCAACCTGTTCACTTGGGCAGGCATACTGCTGCTTGGTATTTAGTCACTTAATGTGCCTTCGTGAAAACAGAAAAACTGAGATGCTAGGATCAGCAGTTCTTGAAGGAAAGTTCCAAGAAGCAGGTGACAAGACTTTGAAAATCCCCCTGGGTGTTACATATTTCATTTTAAGTGAAAACACAAAGCAATTAAATTTCTTGTAACTGAATTCCTTAATCATACACAATTTTAATTGCTTTTTTTATTTTAATGTTAATCTTGGTTTCTTGTGACTATGCCAAAATAGTAGTGAAAAAGGAATAAAACGGGAAGATGATATGCAAAAGAAAATACTTTTGGTCCAAGGAAAATATTTTTCATCTAAAATTCATCTCCATAAGATGAGATGAATTTTTCCAGTTTTTAAAATTTCAGTATTGTGCTTTTTCTTTTTTTTTTTTTATTTTTTACCAAGAACATGTATTGGTACATTGCATACATAATGATCATAATCAACATGGTTATTTTGTACCTGTACATGATACATCTTGGTTTT
>PVJO010014157.1:0-49629 GCA_004026905.1 Hystrix cristata
ATGTGAATAGAATACCTTATTTCAGCCTTTTATTTTATTCTGTTTGTGTCCTCAGAGATGAGGTAACATAATTTGGTCGAAACGTGTAATTGGGTCTTGTTTTTTAATCCATTCAGTCACTCTGCCTTTTAATTGGGGAATCTGATCCATTTACATTCAAGGTAAGGTCTTGCTATAACTATTTTGTGACTTATTTTTCAGGATTTTTTTTTCTTTCATCCTCCTCCTCTTATAGTCTTCTTTGATGGAAGCACTCTAGTAGTGTGCTTTTATTCATTGCTCATTATTTTTGGTTTGTCCATTACAGATTTTTGCTTTGTGGTTTTTATGAAGCTTACAAAAAATATCTTTTGGTTATAGCAAGCTATTTTGAAATGATAGTGTGATCGTAAGAACAGAAACAAGCAAACAAGTGAACAAAAGAAAATAGAAAACTCTCCAGTTGTGTTTCATTCCTCAACATATTTTGAATTTTTGATATCCCTTTTGACATCTTTCTTCATTGCTTATCATCAGTCATTAATAATCACTTATTTTTTAACTGTTTGGTTTTTTAACTTCATGCTAATAATGTGAATAATTTACACCCTATGCTTACAATACTAGAGCATTCCTAATTTGTGTATTTACTCTTACCAGTAAGTTTTATGCTTTCCTGTTTTCTTTTTAGTCAATGTCTCTTTTGATTTGAAGAACTTCCTTTAGCATTCCCTGTAGAATAGTTCTGGTAGAGATATAGTCTCTCAGCTTTTGTTTGTCTGGGAAAGTCTTTAGAAATGAAAAATAATTCTAGTGGTACTGTATTCTTGGTTGATAGTTTTCTCTCCTTCAGTAATATAAGAATCTCCTCCCACTCTCTCCTGCCTGCAAGATTTCTCCTGAGAGGGCACCATCAGGTGACCTGGGGCACTTCAGTGTGTTATTTCTTTCCTTCTCTTGCAGTCTTAAAAATCTTCTATTTATCTTTCACCTTTGCGAATTGGTTATAAGATGTCTTGAGGAAGACTTTCTTTGACTTTTTAAGTATCTCTTTTAGAGTACTGAAATGCTTTTCTCTATTTAAGCTCATTGAGCTTCCTCTAAACAGCTGTTTTAGTTTGTTCATCTGAGTGTTCTCAATACCGATTACTGCCCATTCCATTTCTGACACTCTATTTTGAATACTGTAGTTGTGGTTATGGTTTCCTGAAAGCACAGTGCTTGTTGGCACATTGAAGGATCAGGTATTTATTCCATTCTTCTTAATCTGCTTCTGTTTGTGCTCGTCTTTCCAGAAATTCCAAGGAGGTTGCTTATTTTCTGTGAGCCTATAGTCACTTCCACTGTTTCAGCTCAAGACGGTACCCACATCCAGACTTGTCAGAAGACTGCTGTTGATGTGCTGTCATTGTTTCAGTCCAAGAGGGCAACCCAAGCCTCAGTGTGTCCCAAGTACTCCGTGGGTGCATTGTTCCAAAAGCAACAAGATAGTACCTAGACAGAGTAGTTTTTGCTGCAAGCTTCTCCCTGGGTTAGGCCTAGAGTCCTCTGTTATGGCCAGTGTCACTGTAGATAGACAAATCCCACGCTCCTGTGTCACATCCGTGACTACCAAACCTGCCAAGCTGTATCATACCGTGAGCTCACAGGCCACCAAGACCAGCATGAGACCCACATTTCTACAGGTTGCCTATCACTGGAGTTGACTCATGGACCAAGACCACTGCCACCAGTGGCAGGTGACCCTAGCAGGCGTGAAAGTCCAGGGCCTGAGGTCTTCCCTGGCACTGGCACTGTTCCGGAGACTCCTTCTATGGGCAGGCCTGGGGATAGCAGCATTTAGTATCAGCCCAGTGTTAGGTTTCACGAGCCCAACACTAAGTTTCAGGGTAAAGTCTCAAGCTTCTTACCCTCTTCTACACCACCAAATGAGGTGTCGCGCCACTCTGTGCTGCCCAAGTTGAGGTAGTGTTGCTAAAGTCAGTCCCTTGGTCACCTGGGCTGATGCTGAACTGATTCATGCCAGACACTTAAACTGCAAGTCTCTGTACAGTCTCAAGGTTACACTGAAGTTCCCGTCACAGCAGCAGGGATGCAGCCTGAAACAGGAGTCTGTCTCTCCAGGACACAGGTCTCTGCCTAGTTCTGGGGAGCAACTTCAGAGTTCATTTGTGAGCCCTGGCCCAGAAATATCTGTGTTGTCTGAAGTTGGGGAATGGGTGATGTAGATAGTCCCTTTGACCACCAAAGCTGATGCTAAGCTGAGCCACACTGGAGTTTTACAGCTGCCTGACCATCTCAGGAGGAAGGCGTGTGTGTCTCCGGTCTGCTCCAAGGCTGGAATTGATGCAGTAGAAATTCAGGTCTGTCTCTCAGGTGGACAGGTCTCTACCTGATGTCAGAGTTACTCCAGGAACTCTGTGAGCTCTGGACTGTGTACAAGACCCTCGGCTTCTCCTAAGTGCTTGATCTCACTGTCATGGTCTGGCACTGGGCTTTGAGACGAAGCTCTGTGCTAGTTTTGTGCCCTGCTCCCCACCAAGCGAGTCTTGCTCCCTACTTTGCCACCAAAGATCAGAAGAGGGATGGGAAGCAGTCAGCATTTTGGCCTATCTCAGTTCCAGTGGCTGAGTCTCGAAGCTGGTGGTAGGGAGATGGGGTTTTGTGCAGCAACAGGTTCTACTCTGGCAGGCCTGGTGCTGAGTTTCAAGACTAGGTCTGGACTTGATTCTTTCTCCCTGCCCTGTGAAGAAGATGCCTCTCTGTATGCTGAACTGCTTTGAATCAGAGGAGGGAGCAACTATTCCTGCCTTATTAATGTGGATTCTCATTTTGCTATAATAAAATCAGGCACTGCTGTCTCTCACCTCATTTTCTTAGCTCTTGTACTGCTAGTTTGGTGCCTGAAGAGCTGCTCAACTTGGTGTGTTTGTTAGGAGGGGACCTGGACAATCTTACTCAACCACTTGTCTTGCTCAGCTCTGACAGGACTATTTCTTAAAATTCCCAGAGAGATCCCATTGGGCAGGCAGGCTCGATAAGCACAAGCCTGTTTTCATGATTGTCCCAACTACCACCTTCCCAAGAGTCTTCTAAGATTTTTTTTCCCGAATTGCACCCCCCCATGAAATTTTGATACCCCATATGTACTGCTGCATTAGCGCTCTGTGTCAATGTGTCCTATGTCCATAGCACACTGTAGATTGATAACATGAGAAAAAAATGTGTTTGGATTGAACACGTACAGACGTTTTCCCTTGTCATTATTCCCTAAGCTCTACAGAATACCAACCATTTACATAGCATTTTTTATTGTATTAGTTATTATAAGTAATCTAGAGATTATTCACAATATGTGGGAAGATATATATGGGTTCTTTGCAAATACTTTACTGTTTCGTAGAAAGGACTTGAGCATCCTCAGATTTTGATATCCTTGAGGGTTCTGGTACCAACCCTCCCACACACACCAAGAGATCACTGTATGTGTGTTTATGTAGGGCACATATATCTCTGCTTCATACATAGAAAAGTAAGCTTTTATCACTGTCCTCCTCCTTCAACTAATTTTTACCCCCTCAGGAGCAATATTGGCCCTGTTGAAAATATGTGATCCAGAAACTAATAGTTTTTACAGAATTGTGTATAAGGATAAAAAATATTTGGTAATAGTTGAGATTCAGAAGTGTTAAAAATTTACTCTGGAGACTATCATTTTCAGCCTAACAATGTAGGTACAAAATTTCGCACTGTGGTCACTGATTCACTCAGTTATGTTGTTAATAGTTTGTAGAAATAACTAAGAGATAGCATGTATTGAACAGGGTGCTGTCACCTGTGGCTGTCCCCTACTGCTAGATTAGTACTGCGAAGTAGAAATGTTTACTTTCCTAGCAAAAGAAACTGATTCTATGGTAAACAGTTCCCAATTACACAGCTATCATTTCTATTTTCCATTATTAGTAAAATTGATATTACTTCTTTCTGATGGAGTTTTGTGCCTTCTGGTGAGGTTTGATCACTTTTTTATCACTCACTCGCTTAACAAAAGTCTTAGCATGAGTTTTAACCTAGAGGGAGATATTTATTCACCCATAACCTAGAGTAGTAGTCGTTATTATTATATATTTTCACTTTTACAACTGTAAAAATGCTCTATCTTTCACAAGACACTTAAATGTAAAGCCTTATGAGTAAGTTAGGGACACAAATGCAGGACTCGGGAGTTCTCACTATTCTTTTACCACTTTAAGTGTCACCTCCCCACCCCATAGCTAGTTCCAGTGCCACTTCTGATGCTACTTGGCTGATCACCTTGAGCAAGGCACTTAACCCATCTAGGCCTTGCTCTACTCCCCACTTCCAGAAAGGAACCATAAAGGCCTCCAGTAAGAATAAACACACAAAATTATTTTGTAAAAGTAAAAATGTGCTACACAAATGAAATAGTGGCTTGCTGCCATTTAAGAAGCTCTTATTAGCTGCCTTTGTTTCAATCACTGAAACAAAGCCTAAAGATGAGTAAGATACTCACTTTGCCTTGAACGAAATCCCACTGACAGCCCTCTCGCCCAGCAAGTCTTATTGATGGTTTTCACTACATGTAGATTCTTGTTTCCTCAGAAAGAGAGGCAGTGGATAGGCCATTCATATGGGAATCGAGAAATGTTTGGGCTCTCTGGGTATGGTACCTAATGTGGGAGAGGGGTTGTAGTTCAGAGCTGTCGCTTTGGTTGAGTACCAACTCATCCTAAATGCTATGATATATAATCTGAGTGACCTCATCATCTCTGCACAGACACAGATGAGGATGCATTTGCCCAGTGATACCAGCTGACAGGGCTGAGTCCTTTATTAGAGAGTAATCCCCTTGGAAGGTAGGCAGCTGGGGGATCCATAATGGGCCGTGTCTCTGGATTACTGACCCAGAGGAAATACTGAGTGGTGGAAAGAGGAAGTGAGTAGCAGGCACTGAACAGTGACTCGGGCAGAGAAACCAGCACAGCCAGGGTATCAACGCCAGTGGCATTCTCTGCCGACTACATTGTCTTCCACCCTCCTCTAAAACGAGCAGATCCCACATTCCCTCTGGTTTGTCTCTGTCAAATCCTGCTGTAATCTAGAGAAACAGGACTGATGCTTTTCTAATGTCCTAGCATTTCTTTGTTCTCCTGCCCTTACCACTTTTCTCGTTCTCTAAAAGTCCCAAGGCAGTGATTTTTAGGGCTCTCACTTAGCACTCACAGAAGTGGAGTGCATGCTTTAAGATGAATGTGCTGCCGGAGCACACTGGGCCTGAGAGGACTGAAGATTTCCCTGGCTGCTTTGGACAATGTGCCACACTGTTCGGTTACCAATAACCCCTACTGTCGAGGGGAGGAAAGTCAATCAGTGCCCTGCCTAAGTTCAGCAGTCATAGGCTTTAAAGTACATTTGGGAATGTAAGAAAGGAGAGCCAGACACAGGGGTTGGGTTGGCTGACAGAGCAGCTCACTAAAGAGCAGCCTGAATCACCTAAGCCTTGGAGTAAATGAGGTTTGCTGTAGGAAGGTCTGTTAGCAGGAGTTTCCGTGAGGTCTGCCAGCTGCCTTAAAAACACTTTCACCTCCTTGCAATTAAAAAGCAACATACTCGTATGCCATGCTCCTAAAAATGCAACCAGTGCATTCCAGAAAATAAAAGTGGCAGGTCCCCCAATCTCAAGTTCATCTGTGGTAGAGCTTTGCAAAAATCCTGCACTAATGGAGAGATGACAGAGGCCAGCTGGTGAGGGCTGGAACCAAGGGATGGGGGAGTCTCAGCCTTGCTAATGGCAGGAAGACCAATGCATTTACTTTTTAATGATGAGTGCTTCAACATGAGCAGCCTGTTTAGTACACTTTTAAAGTTCAGCTCCTCTGAATTGGGAAGATTAATCTGACATGTGTAGTATGGAGCAAGAAGCTGGCGAAGGCTATGTCACAGTTATTTAATTTATTTTATGTTCTTGAGAGAATTCGGCATGTCACACAAAATCCCAGCAAAGTGCACTGACTTAGCAATTTCTCTGAACTCAAAGACTTTTCAAATTAGGGTAACTGGCCCGAGTGTCCTCTACATTTCATTTCTCAGAGATCCCGGTTGCATTCGGCACTATTTTTAAAAGGGCACCCGCTTCCTCTCCTGATTTAATCATTAGGATCACATTTTTGTATGATAGATAAATCTAATATAATCTTGACTGTACTTACGGTTGGCTCTTGACCTAGGACACTTTAATAACTCCGTTAGAAGCCAAAAACCTGCCTGAGAGGTTGCAAGTACCCGTGACAGGTACCAGTGATGATGGCTGCTACTTGAGCCCGGAGCCACTGCCGCTTCCTCCCTACTATTACACAAAGCATTACCTGTTCTCACTAACCTCCTCCTGCATTCTCACATCTGGCCTACCATCTCCTGCCAGGGAGAAAGAAGACATTCACATAATACTTCCCCAGTTCCTACCCCTCACCCTGGATGACAGCTGAGCAGAGACTGGAATGTCTGCGTCTTAACTTCAAAAAGTTTGTATCTGCCGATCGAAAAAATTGTTTTCTAAATTGTTGCCAAAGTATAACCTCACATGTTGGCACATACAGAAAATACCCGACTAATCATGATACATTGCTTACGCTGATATTCACAGTGTTGGTTCACAGGAACTGTAGGACACCCCTGAATATCCTACGCATAAGCATACTGGGGAGTTTTAAGTACAGTTTAGCTCAAGAGCAAAGTTCCCCAGCAATTTTCTTCTGCAATGTCAGAAAATTTTCATTGTGCTAATGGGAGTTCCTTATTAAAAAAAATAAATAAATAAAGGTTTGATGATCCAAAAGTTTGGGGCACCACAGAATACCAAATGTCTCTTTTGGAGATCCTCAGTGAAAAGTATCATAGTAAAACCCTAAAAAGCCCCACAGTAAAGAAAACTTCCTATCACAGAGCATTTTCCAACCATATTTGACCCCAGAATACATTTTACCCAAAGCATAACTGTAGGAGTTGATGTGAATAACTGAGGATGGGTGTGAGCACACCTTGTTCAATGAAGTTTAGCTGTGGAGAGTGCAGAGACACTCTGGACCTCAAGTTACAGTGATATTGTCAGCATTTATTGTGTATATATGTGCATGCACTGTTCTAAAACCTATGGCTCTTTATGTTAATCCTTAAAGCATACCAAGATGCATCACGTACAGGTACAAAATAAATGAGATGAATGTGATCATTATATGTACATTGTACCAATACATGTTCTTGGTTAAAAATAATTTTTAAAAAATCCTTAAAGCAATCCCATCAGGTAGGTCTGACCCACACCCAATTTTATAACTAAAGAACAGAGGGATTAAGTAACCTGCCCGAAGTCACCTAGTTTTGAACAAATAGAAGAATGAATTCTGGAGTCTAGGCTTGCCTGTCTCCAAAATCTGTGTCCTTAACCAGAAAGAGAGGGGAAAAAAAGCCCTTCTGCTTACCTGTGGGACCTTTTCAGACCAGCTGTGAGAATATAGAAGGAAGAAGGAAATTAGAACAGGTTACCTCAGGGCTGCCTCAATAGAGATTTGAATATGAGTGTTACTCATCAGTGGACTAATCCATCGATGAGTTTATAGCTAAAAGTGCTGTTGGAAGGAGGTGGGTCGCTGGGGCAATGGCCAGGGAAGGTGTATCTCCCACCCTCCTCCCTTGACCCCTCTCTCTGCTTCTTGCTGCCGCACCACAGCCTGCTTCCCCTCTGCCGTGCCTCCCTGCCTTGATGCCAGCCAACTATGGCCTGAAACCTCTGAAAACTGGGAGCCGAAATAAACCTTTCTTCTTAGAGTTGTATTGGATGCCAGGTAATGTGCCTCAGTGATAAGGAAGTAGCTAAGACATGGGCTTACGTTGTCCTTCCCATTCTTCAGAAGCAGAAGCCCTAGTTTGAGTTTCAGAATGAAGACTTTTAATGGCTCAAAGCATCGGTGAATGCCAAGAAACTGAGCTATCATGTGTCTTAGTGTTACTACAAGCGTGGGCCCAGATCGGCAACAGCATCCTCTGGGTACTTGACAGAAAGTCAAATCCTTGTCCCTCCTCCAGACCTACTGAATCAGAATCTCTGTCGACGGAGTTTGAAAAACTGTTTTAACATACCCTTCAGAAAATTCTTAGGTACTCTCAAATTTGAGAAGCCCTGATGTGATTAGCTCAAATCTCTCTTTTTATAGATGACAAAACTGTAGCTTAGCAGCATCATGTGATTTACTCACGGCCCTCGAGTGGGCAGAAGTAGAACCAGATAGAGTGGAGAGCCGTTAGGTTTGCCTGTCCAATACCTATTGCCTTTTCTTTTGGAAATAGTACACAGAATTTCTTTGGGGCATCCTCTCTCCTTCTCTTTTTCTCTGTGTGGTTTGGATGAAGCTAACCTGATGTTCCCAGAAGCTAGGGTGAAAACATAACCCAGTCTGGCCAAACAGCGTAATTTATGCTAACTCTAGCATCAGTTTGGCCACAGATAATGTGGTTCAGGGTTTGACACGTGATTGAACCAGGCCAATGAGACTGTGTTGTGAAAATGTTATTAGAATCCCCAGAAAGATGAGCTTTCTGGGACTGAAATTGACAGCTTTCTGGACTGAAATTGACAGCTACAAGGATGATGTTTAAATAGCCAGTGCATCCCGAAGCCCACCCAACAGAAAATCTCATTCCATCAGACCAGGCTTCTGGCCATGTTTGCACTCTGCTGAGCTCTAAAACCTTGATTCGTACCGTCAGCTCAACCCCGCAGAGTCCAGGCACCTACTTCAACAAAACATGCAGAGCCTTAGCTCATAGTTTCATGATGACACACTTCTTGTTAACATGACCCTCTCACTCTGGCTTGAGAATTATATAGAGTTTACCAAACATGATAATAATAATCACTGAGCACTAAAAAGCCAAAATATGGGCTTTGTTGGAAATCGTGAAGTCTTTAAGTGATGATAATTTTCGGCCAGCATGGCCAAGGTAATTATTCTTGTCTGGTCCATTGAACAGAAGTACAGATGCCAGATATTATGAGATTCCCTTAAACATATTATAGAAAGACAGATAATTTTAAGGCTTTTGTGTTAGTCATTCTATGTTCATTATTATATAACTTATGAGAGGCCTTCCAAATAACAAGATCTCTTCACTCTGAGTAAAAAACCATCAATTGTTTCCTTTATGACCAGTAAATAGTCTGAACTCTAGAAAGGTAATTCCAAACCTCCTGGAGAGCTGTAAGGACAAATTGGTTGCGCATTATGTGCCACGTGCTATGGTAAAATTTTGGTAGGTATCATTTTATAATCCAGAAATAGCATCTTGAGGGACCACTTATGTTAGTCAACATCTTATGAGCTCTCACTGTATGCCAGGCTCTGTTTTAAGTGCTCAACGATGTATTTAAATATATTAACTCATTTTCTTCTCCCGTCCTATTACAAGGTTACATAATCAGCACAAAGATGATATAATTAGGGATGCCCTTCAAATCCTAGCTATCCAATACAGAAGCCGTTCTCTTAGCCATTGTTTTGCACTATTTGTGAGTTGCCAGTGCAGACAAATGAAACTGGCAGGAAGAAAGACAAAATGATCAATCTCTTTTTAGCGCCCTCTCCAGGTCAGTGAACCAAATACGTTACAGGTTAGAGCGCTCACCGGTAAAAACAGGAGCTAAAGATCAGCGATATCTAAAGTTTCTTTTGGGTCGATTCTAAAACAATATGTTTTTCATGACTTCTAAAGCAGTTAGACCCCTGCAGTTTCTAAGAGCATTTCAGAAATGGGATATGAAATTAGGAGACGAAACCCAGTTACAGGGGCAGCATGCCCTGTCTATCTGGATTGTTTGCTCATTTAGAGCAGATGTTGGAGGACAAGTCTTGAGAGAGATGATCACGCTGCAGTCAGGGCCCAGAAGTTGCCCCCCCCCCATTATCTGGAGATACAGGCCCTGATATTGAGGGACATTGCGCTTCATTTTGGAGGTCATTTGACCCTCCAGAAAGAAACCCAGCAGACTAGACAGCAAATCCAGACATGATACAGAAAGAACGCTTGCCTCAGCCCTGGGTCTAAATCATTTAGCTGAAGGCATTTTCCACTTAAAATAAGATTTCGAACCGTATTTTAATCAGCAGGTCCTTTCTTTGGAAGGAACCTCAAGTTTCCCTCAGGTGCATGCTGCACTCGCTTTGTCTTGGCAGACCTGGGAGAGGAAGTAGAACTCTCTGAGTGAAACTGTCACTTAGGGAATAATTGATTCACTCTTCCGGGCTGGATCCACTCGCCTTCTACATGGACTTTAGAGGGCACAAGAATGTGAAGAATGCGTGGTTTTTCAAATTTGGGTTTCTAAGCAAAGCAAAGATGATCCAGTAGGGCAGCAATGTTCTTAAAGCTTGCTGTGTTGGATACTAATGCTGTGAGCCACTAAATGCTTTTTCACTCTGGACAAGTTGCCTCAGTACCTGTAGATTCTGCCACCTTCATTAGATCCTTGTGCCGCGAGGGGGAACCTCTTGGAGCTTCAGTGGTGCAAACACCCCGCTGCAGCACGCATGCCGAAGTTCGCCGCCGCTCTCCTAGAGGCTGAAAATAGAGCTTCAGTTACAAAGTCACACCTAGAAGAACTTCAGTCCTTGTAGCTGGTATTCCCTTCTGAGCTCATCTTTGTTTTCTATTATTGCTAAAAGGAAACAGAAAAGCAGTTCTTGTTTATTTACTTTTTTTTTAATTTTTTTATTATTTTTACCAAGAACATGTATTGGTACATTGTATACATAATGATCATAATCAACATGGTTATTTTGTACCTGTACATGATACATCTTGGTTTTCCCCCCTCTTCACCCCTTCCCCTCCCCTCCCTTCCAGTCACCCACCCCTCCCTATTCGCAACAAGTGTAGCTACACTTTACCATTTTTTCCCCTTTCATCTTACTTTTCTTTTATTTACTTTTTAATTGACAAAACTGTACATATTCTTGATGTATGATATGAAGTTTTGATTGTAAACGTGGTAGAATGGTTAAACTAATCAACATATCTATCACCTCACACACTAATGTATTTGTCATTGTAGTGAGAACATTGAAAATCCATTCTTTCCAGTTTTCAGCAATACACTATTCTTAACTGCAGTCATCATGTTGTACAATAAAACTCAATTCATTCCTTATCTAACTGAAATTTTATACCTTTTGACCAACATCTTCTCAGTCTCTCCTCCTGACTTCCAGGTCCTAGCACCACCATTCCATTCTTTGCTTCTACAGTTCAACATTTTTTCAATGACAACTGACATCAGTATTTATTTAAATTTATCACATGCACACACATACACACACACACATATAGGTATGTATAGTTTTGGTTTTATTTTTGTTTTTTGAGAAAGGGTTTCACTATGTAGTTCAGGCTGGACTTAAACTCACTATATAGCCTGGGCTGGCCTTGAACTCAAAGTAATCCTCCTGCCTCAGCCTCCCAAGTGCTAAGATTACAGGCATATGCCACCACACTGCACTGCTATAATTTTTATTTTTATTGGTAATATTTGCAGTACATAATATTATATTCCTCATGGAGTGTTGGTACATGTACATAAAACATCATCTTTTTTCTTCTCCATCCTCTCTATAAATGAAACCTTGTGGTATTTGTCTTTCTGTGCCTGGCTTAATTCAATTAACACAGTATCTCCCAGGTTTTTAAAAGTGGAATAGTGTTTAATAATGCACATAGACCATATTTTCTTCATCCATTCATGGACACTTCAGTTAATTCTTGGACATTGTAAAAAACACTGTAGTAAACATCAGAGTGTAGATATCTCTTCAATAGATTTCATTTCCTTTGGCTAAATACACAATCGTGAGATTACTGGATCACATGGTAGTATTTTTGTGTGTGTGTGTGTGAATTTCATCCTGTCTTCCATTATAACTCATTTACATTTGCCCCAACAGTATGTGAACATTCCCTTTCCTCTATATCTTTATCAATACTTGTTACTTCTTTTTTTTATTGTAATAATAGCTACCCTAATAGTTGTGAGGTGAAATTTCATTGTGGTCTTCATTTGCATTTTAACCTGGATTAGGAATACTGAGTATTTTTTCCATATGCCTGTTGGCCATTTTATATATGTTCTTCTAATCATTTCAGATTCTGTGCCTATTTTCTAATGCTTTCTACTATTGGCTTATGTGAGTTATTTATATGTTTTTGGTATTAATCCCTTATCAGATTTGTGGTTCACAAATATTTTCTCCCATTCCATAAATTTTCTTTTTTAGTTTTGCTTCCATTACTATATAAAAGCTTTTTAGTTTGATGCAATCCACTTGAGCTCATCATTGAAATAGCGAACATCCCTAGATAGCTAGATGACAGACAAAGGAAACTTGGAGGGGAAATGGTAACTATCATTGAAACCTATTAAATTTGCGAGGTTAGTGAAAAAAGTGTTGACCTGATGGATTAGGACACCTGTTGTCACTGGGTCTTTTGACTTCCCCGTGTTTCTGGAAAGTGTGAAATTATACTTGTCCTACAGATAGAGGTTGGAAGAACCAATTACAACATTTCAAGTGCTCTGAGCTATTAACATTTCCATCACCATACTATGGAAAGACAGTTTCATCTTCAACTTCTGTATAATCCAATTGGGTTCTGTTTGTATGTTTGTAATAGAGTCTCTTTAGGAAGTTTAAATTGGCACAACTAGAACCGGAATCCCAGTGGGAAGTCCTAAGGAGACTGTTCTACGGCCGAACCCCTTAAAAATATGATCTGCAATAATGCCCTCTAGATGCAAGTCTACTAACATCACGGTCTGAAAGCTTAAGAATCTATGGTTCTTCCTCCTAGCACAGTAACATAACCTAGCTGTTCTCTCCTTGTCTACTTTTCTTAGCGTGACTTGGTGATTCTTCTGCCAATTTCGTATGTTACCTTACCTTCCTCTTTTTTTCCATTAGGGTTTCCAGTTATTAATGCTTCTCAGTCCTCAGAACATTGGTTTATTCGGAACTTCAGTTTAGTCATGATCCCTTCTCTTTCTTATGACCTTTCAGCTTCACTTCTGTTCTACCTGGTTCTTTTCATACTGTTGAATCCAAATTGATGGGATAGAGTAATTGCGTGTCTGGTTCCTGTGTGAACAGAACTGTTCGGCTCTAGTTTGCACAAACCTTGCCTTTGAATCAGTTGCCAATTCCAGGTTCAAACAAATTACCTCATTCCAGGTTCAAAAAATGTGGGGCATGGGGCAGGGAGATAGCTGACTTCATATAGAATAGGAAATGCTTTCTAGGCCCGTCCAGAAGCGTGAATATGGAGGAGATTGCAGGGCAGAGTGCCTAGTTCCCGAGTGGACTAGGAGGAACATATTTGGAGAATGTAGGTATTATCCTCAGAGAAGGGACCCACCATGTTATCAGATGTGTTGGGTACTGGGACTAAAAGAATAATAAGATGGGGTATTGTTCTAATTGAGTGAGTCATACCTCATAGAGTTAAAGAAGACAGTAATGATGGGAAACTAGAGGTGGTGATTGCAAACTACTATTTTCTTAAGTTTGGTGGTAAAACAAAGAGTAGTTCAAGGAGATTGCAGTGCTGGAAGAAGGGTTAACATCGGTGTATATTTGAAGGTGAGGGAGTCTGAGCATATTAGTCAGTGATGGAGTCATACTGAAGATGAGGAAAAACTGATGGTGCCTTTCAAGTGTTTCTCTCCATGGGGTTCGTCCACACATTCATTTGTTGGTTCAGCCCACGTCCTTAGTATGCATTAGGCACAGTGCTTTGGTCTGGAACAAAATAAGACCTTTCGCCAGAACAAAAGCAAGAAACTACAATCCATCTTCTCTCCTCCCTTCTCAGAATTTCTCCCAGTCCAAGTCCAGACAAGCTCCTCCTGCTCACCTGTACTGAGTAGCTTTCCAATTCCAACACTTTATTTTAACAAGGCTCAGAGGAAGGCCTTCGCGACTTGCTTCTGGTCTTGGGTGAAGTGCACAGGCGCCTGACAGTTTGGCACCCCCCAGGGGTACCCAGCCAGCCCCTTTCCTGCTCAGTGATTGGTAAGAGGAAACGAGGGCAGAGAGGCCACTACTCTGCCCAGCCTACACTACTGACTTTATAACATGCCCCAGACTTTCCTATGCTAGAGGGTCAGCGGAAGAGAAGCTGTGGCCCTTAGAAGTTCTCCTTGGTGGGCTGACAAAATGAGCCTGAGCCCTAAGATATAAATTGAAACCTAATTCTGTTCTGCCCTAGTCTCGTGACATCAGAAAAATGATTTAATTTCTTCATCTGTTAAATGGAATCAATATTATATAGTCTGAGCATTTCTGTTAGAAGTAAGCTAGACAAAGGACTTGGAGATCAGCTTCAAAATGGCCCAGAGAAGCTCACAAAGACCATTTCTTGGACCCCAAAGTCCCAGGTGGCCTTGGTATCTTGGGTATTGAGGAAAGTGGAGACCAAGCAATTCCCAGGAGTTGTTCCTCCCCTTGAGAACTGCAGCAACCCACAGCACAGGAAGGGCTCAGAACAGCGGGACCTCATGGTGCCAGGTGCCAAGTGGCTCATACACAGGGTGAGATCTGGTATGGATGTGGGTTTTGAGACCTGTTCTCCAGACAGCAGATGCGTTCCCATGGATCTGAACTCTGCATGATCCAGGCAGATCGGGATGGCAGGCTCTTGCTGTTTTTCTTTTCTCTTAGCCTTTAATTATCAAGCAGGAGCCAGAAACTTATTGCCTTGGCATTGCAGTTGTTCCATCCCTGAAGATCAGGCTGTGGTGTTCTGAAAGACAATTTTCTAAAGAAGGGATTTCTGAAAGGAAATGTCCAAGTTTGCTGGCGTTTTCTCAAAGATATTGATCATCCAGGTCAACTCTGCTAAGGAACTGTTTGTCTGCCTTCGGCTATCGCTATTTGCAGTATGTCTTACCGAAGAGGAGGGGCCAAGTAAGACTGACCTGCTAATGGAGAGACCAAACAGCACTGCAGATCCGGTAGGCTTCCCTTGGGGGAATTAAACCATCCCTGGGATTTAGACCATCTGTGGAAAGATGAGCCGCCTGCTTTTAGGCACTAGTGCCTTCCGTCATTAAAAATCTGACTACTAGCACTAAAAGGAACACGAGAGCTTTTGTCAGTCTGGCTCCTTCATTTCACAGATAAAAAACCTAGACCCAAACAGGCGAGTGATTTCCTAGGGTCAACCAGAAACTGAAAGCATTAGGACTCGAATCCATGTCTTCTGACTCCTAAGCAAAAAGCCTTTTATCTCATTAGCTATTTCCACTGGGTGTGTTGAGCTTTGTTGGACGAAGGCAGAGGGACAGCACCACTGTATTTTTAAGCCCTGGGGCATCCACTCAGAGTGGCTAAGCCAGAGGAGGTGAGTGGAAGCAGAGAGAGAGAGTTGAGCAAAGGCCTCGTTACTAGAGCAGGGTAGATGCTTCAGGCAAGAGCTCTTGGGGGTGTGGAACATCTACGGGAGGAAGGAAGAAACTGGCTTTAGCACATCAGCTTGGAGAGGCTTTACGCTAAATTTCTGCTCAATCAGACCCTCCCAACCGGAAGAGCACAGAGGCAGTGAATATGTATGTCTCGCTCACTACTCTGGTCCCAGTGCCTGGCACACTTAGTAATTTATTCACCATGTTAATGGAGCATCCTCAGTGGACCTGCCTGTGCTAAGCACTGGGGAGAAAAGCAGAAACAAATACTGCAGATAGCTTGGTCCCTGTGGAGATGATGCTTAGTGGCGGAGACAGAAAATCAAATTGTCGCACGAATGTAAAATTACAATCTGATGAGAAAAAATATAGAGTGCCACACATACAACATTGATGTGTATGAATATGTATTGAAAAGATGAGGCAACATGGCAAATCATCGTGGGAAGGAACTTGCAGCACGGACACTTTAAATTGACTGTAGGAGGTTTTAAAACAAAAACACATGAATGTGTCAGAAGTTGAAACGGTGGCCACTCCCCTCCTAGGGCAGTGTGGCTGCTGGAAAGCAATGTTTGTGAGAGGTTGGCCACGTGGTCTGTTTCTTGATTTGTGTGCTGGTTACCTGGATGTGTTTGTTGTGTAAAAATTGATGGGGCTGAATTTTTAAGTGTGAATTTTCTTCATGTGTTAAGATTCCCTGAAGAGCTTACCCAGATTATATTCATGTAATATTTTGGTGTTAATAGATAAACATTTGTCGATGGCCACAGTGTAAAATGCTTCAAAACAGATACGCAGAACTGTGTGCCGAGTCATGGGCTGGCGGTGGGGCCTCACACTACCACAGGAATCGGGGCACGATCTCTGAGTGGGGAGAGTTGAACTGAGACCTCAAGGATGAAGGAGGTTCTGTGTGAAGGGGAGGAAGGGAGGAGCAGGTGCATGTACCATGGGGCAGGAGGGGAACTGAAACAAATGTAGACCGGGTGGAAGGCAGAAACTAAGACAGTAGGCGAGAAGTGAGTGGAGCCGTGCGATTCGGGGCAGTGTCGGCCACACTGAGAATCTGTAAGGATCGTGGCTAGCCACTGCAGTCCTCTTAGTCAGAGGTGCCATGACCAGGCCCACTTGTCAGATCAGCTTCTCCCTTCTTTCTAGAAGATAGATCAAAGGCGCTTGTGTGAATGGGGGAGTATTGTCCAGAGGCTAATGCACAGTAAACCAAGACACTGGTGGTAAATAAGAAGGTAAAATGGTTTCCATGGAAGAATCTCAAGCTATTAAACAGTAACATGTTAAGACTTAATGAAGAAATAGAAGTGAGAGATGAGGATGACAGCTACCAGGACTGATCCTCAGTGATCCACGATAGGGACAGCCCGGAGCTCGCACGCAATAAATGCACATCGTATGTTGCTGAGACTGGTAGGTGTTCCTGACCTGTGTCACTGCCAAACCCCATGGAGTACTTTGGATCTGAGGAGGTGGCTCCCAGGTGTATTCACCAGCTCAGCACTTCATCTTAGACAAATCTTTTGGAAAATCACTTTCATTCTGGTCTATTCCACCATGCAGGTTAATAAGTAGAGCCCTAGTCAGGCACTAAACTCATAATAAATTGGAATAGAAAGCTGAAGAATGAGAAGACACTTCTGAATTTTATTTATTTTCAGTTTGACATTCTTAACTCCCACTTTTATGTCAAAAGCAAAAACAGTCTGTGGCTGATGGGGTTATTGAGAAGAGAAAAATAAGTTAGTATAATTTTTTTCTGAAATTTCACTGGGAAAGCAGTGTCCTAGAAACTCTACATGAGGAGAAGGAACTGGGGTATGAACCACCGAGCTGCAGAGGTGTAGGAAGGGGCTTTGATGAGGGGAAGCAGAGATCAGGAAAGTGGACAAGTACACCTTATGTGTCCCAGCTTCTCCAGCATTTGGGGATATCTTCTTTCTTTTTAATGCCCAAATAGTGTAGTCTGACATCGTCTCACTTGACTTCCAGAAGTATAATTTCCCTGATTCCTTACTCCAAATATTTCTGGAACTTTCCCATAATGCATCCCAGTGCCTTACACCTGTCCTGGTGGCCTATTGTCTCTGATGCTGAAAGTTCACATTTGTGAATTTGGTGGCTACTGTTCATCTTATGTGTGAGAATTGGACCCTTTGATTGAATTTGAACATCACTCAGTTACTTGCCCCAGGCCCAGAAAATACCAAATTGTAATATTTTAGGAAAATCTACTTGAGGCTTAAAAATAAGTAGAGGAATCACAAGTTAAAAAGAAAACTGCAAATCAAATGCACATGTTACACGTCCGGACCGCTAACCACAGGACTCTTTGCCAAGCCCCTGTCTGCGCAGAGTCAGGCAGACCCTTTGGTTGATCCTCTCAGCTAGAGGCCTTCACTACACCTCTCTTGACTGGAGTTCAAGTCTCTCAGCTTCGTGAATAGGGGAGCAAAAAGTGAAGATAGGATACTTCAAGTTTCTAGTCCAGCAGGTAAAGGGCTTGGAAGTTGCCATTCTATCCTATCTCCAAGTAAAAGACTGAATAAACCAAATAATTAAAAACCTTCTTAGATCTGTTGGAAATGTGAGGTCATAGGGCAAGGTGCTGCCCTCGGAATGGGAGATACAGAGAGCTACGAGAGAAGAGTAGAACCTGTGAACAGACACCTGCCTGGGAACCTGTCCTGGGGTAGAAAAGCCTGAACTATAATTGACAAATTACCAAAGCCTCAGTGTAGACACGTCTGAGAGTTAAAAACTATAAGATAGCCAATCATTTTTGTGAATTTTATCTCCCAGAAACTTGACTCACAGTGAGTATCAAAGAAACATTCCCTACTGCTACTGGCAGGAGATGAAGAAAAGCCATTTAAAATATGCCAGAGAAGTCTGTTCTTAATGAGGACTATCCAAAAGAGAGACCATTTTACTAGACCTAAACTAAGGAGGGCTTTCAGGACCTATCAACCCTAGAGGAAGGGAAATACCCAACTCTGGCCAACCACAGACTTCCCATGCCACCTGTGAAGAAGAAACCAAGAAGCACTAGTGTAGCGTACAGCTTGGAGGCAAGGTGCACTAGGAGACTGAGACTAAGCATGGGACCACCCAGGCTGCAAAACGCTTCCCTCCCACACCTCCCCGCCACACCACCACAAGCCTAGTCACCACTGTTTGTTTTATCTCGTCTGGCTCTCAGGGAAAAAATTACAGGGCATAGGAAAGGGCATAAAACATAGTTTCAAGAACAAAAACAGCATCAAAAACAGATTTGGAGATGGCAGGGATGTTGGAATTATTAGACTTGAAATTTAAAACAGTTGTGACAAATACATGAAGGGTAGAGAGCATCTAAGAACAGGTGGACAATGTAAACAGAGAGATGAAAACTCTAAGAAGCAGAAAGAAATGCTACAGATTTTTATGAATACTCCTGGAAGTGAAGAATGTCTTTGGGCAGGACATGGCTGAAGAAAGAATCTCTGAGCTTGAGGACTTTTAAATACAAACCTCCAAAATGGAAAAACAAAGAGGAAAAAGACTGCATCCAAGAATCATGAAACAATTATATCGAGTGTAACTTGAACTTAATAGGAATTTCAGAAGGGGAAGAGAGAGAGAAAGAACTAGAAGAAATATTTGAAGCAATGATTGAGAATTGCTTCAAATTAATGCCAGACGTTAAATCACAGATCTGGGAAGCTCAGAGAAAAAGAGAATACCAAGCAGGAAAAGTGCCTAATAAAGAAAAACAAAAATTCCTCTAGGTGTGTTATGTTTAACTACAGAAAAGTAAAGAGAAAAATCTCGAAAGAAACTGGAGGAGGAAGAGATCCTCCAGAGGAAGAAAGATAAGAATTAAAGCCACCTTCTCAGAAACCAAGTAAGAAAGAAGACTGTAGGGATGTAGATCGGTGGTAAAGGGCTTCCCTCAGGTAGGCAAGGCCTCTGTTCACCTCCAGCACGAGAAAGGAGAAGCGAGAGAGGGAGGGACAGGGAGGGGGAGAAATGGTGAGATAACAACAACTCGGGAAGAGAAAAACCAAACCAAAAGCAAAAACCAAATACTGGTGTAGCATTCTGTACCCTATTGCTATAGTTTGAATATGGTTTGAAACAACTGCTCCAGGGATTCTTGGCTTGGAGAATTGGTCCTCAGTGTGACAATATCAAGAGCTGGTGGGACCTCTTAGGAAGTTCTTAAATTACTGAGGATGCTCCCCTCAGAAAGGATTAAGGTAGTTCTTGGGGGACTTCAGAGTTAGTGCTCATGAGAGGGTTGTTATTTAAGGACAAGTCTGGCCACCTAGCAGCCTCTTTGACTTTGTGTCTCACCATGTCATCTTTCCCTTCCAGATGCACTCTCACTTGTGACACCACTATCATGATTGTAGAACCAGGCCAATGCCAGCACCAGGCCCTTCATCCCCAGACCTGTGGGCTAAGCAAACCTCTTTACTTTATAAAGTAGCCAGCTGTAGGTTCTTCATTTATAGTAATAGAAAACAGTCCACTATGCCTGAGAAATTAACCTTCAAAAGTAATTTTTGCCAAACAGATTTAAGAGAGTTTGTTGCCAGTAGGCAAGAACATTAAAGTAAGTTTTTTAGAGAGAAGGAAAGTAACATAGGCCAAAAATTCAGATGTATATTTTTAAAAGGAAAGATATTGGAGAAAGAATAACTGAAGGTAAAATCAAACTTTTATTTTTCTTATTCTTAATCAATCTGATACATAGTACTTTAGTCAAAATTATAACAGCAATACAGTCTATTAAGTATGCTTATATATAACTATATATACATATAGTTCATATACATATACATGATCTTATATGCTCAAGTATAAGTGAGATTAGTGACAGCAATGATATAAAGGCTAGGAATAAAAATTGGGATATTTTGTTATCATAAGATATACTTCCCATGAAGTGGCATATTATTATTTGAATTTGACCTTGTATTAGTTAAAAGGGGATATTGCAGACCATAGGGAAGTGATGGTGAACACTTTAGAGTTTTCAGTGATAACGAACAGCCCCCTGCAGCATGCGGACCAGAGGTTTGCCACCACTGCTCTAGGGCAACCACTAAAGAGGTATAAAAATGAGTATAAATAATATATTAAACAAGAGAAAAATAGGATTACTTAAAATGCTCGGTTACAACCACAAAAAAACAGAACGAGTGGAAGACACAAATAAAAATATAAAGGCAGTGAATAGAAAATAGTAACAAATACAATAGATAGTACTCTAGCTGTATCAGTGAAAATCTTAAATGGCAATGGCCCAAATACACTAGTTAGAAGACAGAGATTATTGGAATAGATCCAAAAACCAGGCCTAACTACATCTTGTATACAAGAAATGTATTTTAAATATGAAGATGCTTATAGGTTAAAAATTAATGAATAGAGATAGTTATGCCATTCTAATACTAATCCAAAAAAGTGTAAGTACCTACATTAATTTCAGATAGAGAAGATTTTAGGGGTAGAAAATTTATTAGGGACAAAGATGGACATTATCTAATGAACAAGGAGGTCGTTTTCCAAGGAGACATAATACTACTTAATGTGGATACACCCACAGAGAGTGTCAAAGTATGAGGCAAAAAGTAATAGAAGTACAAGGAGAAATAGATGAAGCCATTATCATAGGTGAGGATTTTATCACCCCTGTATCAGAAACAGACAGATCCAGCAGACAGAAAGTCAGTAAGGGCGGAGTTGAACTCATTCACATCCATCAATGGGATATAACTGACATTGATGGACTACTTCATTTGGGCATCAGCAGGGTACACATTCTTTACAAGGTCCCTTGGAAGAGTCACCACGACACTCCATATTCTGACTCATAAAATATATCTTAATAAATTTAAGGAATAGAAAGCATACAGTGATTCTTTTTAAGATTGTAATGAAATCAAGCCATCCAGGATTCAATAACAGAAAGATAACTGGAAAATCTCATGATATTTGAAGATTAAACAACACACTTCTAGTAACACATGGGTCAAAGAACAAATCTTAAATTTAAAAATACTGTGAATTAAATGAAAATGAAAATAGTCATAAAAAATGGTAGAGATGCAATAAAAGCAATGTTTGGGGGAAATTTATAATACTGCTTGTCTTTATAGAAAAGAAATAATCAAATAAATTAAGTTTTCACCTGAGGTGACTAGAAGAAGAATAAGAACTCCAAAGGAAGCAGAAGAATATAAATAATAAAAATTAGAATAGGAATCAATGAAACCAAAAATAGGAAGTCACAGAGAAAAATCAATAAAACCAAAAGCTGGTGTTCGAAAAGATCAGTAAAATCAGTAAGCTTCTACCGAGTTAAGAAGTCGATGAAAAAAAGTTAATGGAGAAAATCAACAAAATGAAAATTTTGTTATTTGAGAAGATTCATAAAATTAATACAAATATATCCAAACTAATTTAGGGAAAGTTAAACTTAGGGTGATTAAAAATTAATATCTGAAATGAGAAGATATGGCAGCTATAGATGCCGTCACTATTAAAGGGCTAATCAAGGAACACTGTAAACAAATGCAATAAACTAGATGAAACTGAAAGGCATTGACATCATTCACCAAAACTCAGAGGAAGATACAGTGTGAATAGTATTACATCTATGAAAGATATTGAATCAATAAAGACCTTCCAAAAAAGAATGCTTCAGGCTCATCATGATTCACTGGTGAACTCTGTCACATATTCAGAGAAGAAATCATACTGATTTTCTACTATCTCAGAGGTCAGAAGCAAAGGGAATACCTTCCTAACTCATTCTCTGAGGCTGGCATAACCCTAATACCGAAACCAAACATAGATACAGGATAAGAATTCCTAATCCAAAAACCCAAAATGTCCTGGAAGTTTTGAATACTGACATGATCTTCAAAAGATACTGGGTTTGGGAGCATTTTGGATTTTGGATTTTGCATTTAGGGATACTTAACTGGTAAAATCCATGTAAATATTACAAAACCTGAAAACTCTGAAATCTGAAAAAAATTTTGTTGTTCCCAAGGAAGGAAGGAAGGAAGGAAGGAAGGAAGGAAGGAAGCTGCCCTTTTTTCACAGATGATGTGCTTATGCAAAAAAAAGAATCTGAAATAATAATTAAAAATATTCCTGTCACTTGTAGAGATTGTACCAAGTTTGCCAGATATAAGATTACTATCTAAGAGGCAGTTATTTTCATATGTAACATAAATAAGAATAATTTGAAATTTAGAAAAGAATATTAGCACTTCTGAGAGATAAATATTTAGGACTAAATCTAACAAAATATGTACAAGATCTATATGAGGAAATGTAACACTACTTTCATGAAAAGAATAACTAAATAGAATTCCATGTTCATGGATAAAACTATACTGTTAAGATTTCAGTTCTTCCCAACTTTATGTGAGCTCTGTCAAAATCCAACCAAACTCTTTTGTGGATATCCACAGACACATCCTAAAGATTATGCAGCAAGGCAAATGACCCAGAATAGCAATGTTGAATGAGAAAAACAAAGTCGGAAGACTGATACTACCCACTTTCAAGACTTACCTTACAGCTACAGTTATTAAGGCAGCGTGGTATTGATGAAAAAAAAAAAAAAGAGACAGATCAAAGGAGCAAGACAGAAAGTCCAGAAATGGACCACATAAAAGTAGTCAACTGATCTTTGCCAAAGCAAAGCAATTCAGTGGAGAAAACTTGTCATTTCAACAAACAGTACTGGAAAAACTGCATAGCCACACAAAGAAAAGTCAGTCGAGAAACAGACCTTACACCCTTCACAAATACTAAGTCAAAATAGATTATTAAGGTCAAACTGTAAAACATAAAATTGACTCATCGACTTTGATCCCTCTTGCTATTTTCTATAGTGACTATTAAGAGACTTTGTGTATCTCATGTCTAGTCATCTCTGTCCAGTCTTGTTTTGCTGTTAATTCTTTACTGGGGAGATGGGTGACCTGTGTAGTTCTTCTAATTCGTGCTACAGAGCTGTCACTGACCTATAAATAATTAATAAGAGAGGGCTTCGGCAGTGAAAGAAACTGTCAGACCCTTTAGATTTAAATCCTATTCTAGTGTCCTTCCTGTGACTTACTGAGATTTTTACAGTGTAGAATCAACTTTTGGTAATGCAATAAAGCGACGCTATTTCAGGGAGTGGAGGCTTGGGAGGCAGGAGACCGGTTAAAATGAATGAAAAATATGTTTTTCGAAGCAAAGATTTATTGCTTTAAAGAAACACCACGGGTTAAACTCTGCTGTGCAAAGCTTTTCTAGTGGACCTGATCTAGTAAGAGACTGCTTGCTTACAAAGTGGACTTATTCTAGCATGAGTAAAGGGACATTTATGTGCACACCAGATGCTGTCAGTGACCCACCCCATCTCCTCCACATTTGCTAACTCTGAACACGCTCAGGATTTCTGAATAAAAGTCTAACAAAGCGCTGTCTCTGTCTATAGTAGCAGGTGAGGGTATCCGGGACAAGGCAGAGTACTGGCAGTTAACCGAAGTTAACCATCCTGAGAGGAGCTTCAGACAACGAAGACAGGAGTTGGGAGAGAAATACCTGAGCTCATCACCGCTCTGGGAAGACGACTCTAGCCATCATCGCAGTAGTCTCCCAGAGAGCTCCAGGTGTAGTCTTCTTATGCGTATTTAGTGCACTGGCCTTCTTTCTTTCCTGTTTCAGCTTCTCAGATTTCTGCCAGTGTCATTTGTGTCCTGCCTTCAGACAAACTCATCTTCTTGCTCAGATCTACTTCTAGGAGAACTCCACTAAGACTGTTACGAAAATAATGAAAGCCTGAGTATCTAATGACTAGTAACCAGGTTCAGTCAAGTAGATAAAGAAATCTGTACCTCCATAATAATGCGGTAGCCGGTGAAAGAAATGAAAATTCTCAACAGAGGAATAGATCCACAGTGCTTTCATGGCAAACACTGTGATCTTTTCTAAGTAAACTTTATAACGTGTGCTGACATCTGACTGTAAGGCCTGCCTTCAGGATATAAGTAGACAAGCATAAATTCTTCTTTCCTTCCTGAGACATCTCTAGGATATCTGTCCCTCCTGCTCAAATGGTGACAGGAGAATAAGTCCCTGCTTTCTTTGGCCAGTGTAAGTCTGAGTTCTTCAATTCCTCAAACCTGTCACATACGAGCTTAAACTACAGTGTCAAGGATTCATGAGTCTCTCTAATCTATTATCCCTGAATTTCTGTGAGGCTCTATGAGCTGTTATTAAAAAATAAAATGAATGTTTAAATTTTTTTTAATTTATTGCTATAAAAGAAACATCACCACTCATCTCCCCCTCAAAATACTCCTCCTCACTTTGAACACACGTAGCACATTGTTCTTGCCTTTCTGAAACAATTCTACAGTCCTCTTTGAGTGTCTTTAGAGGCATTGTCATAGTGGCCTCAATGTCCCGAGTCAATTCAAAACATTTACCTTTCATGGTCATTTTGACTTGCAAGAAGAGCTGGAGGTCACACGGTTCCAGAGCCTGTATTCACAGGTAGATGAGGATGCACCATAATTTTTCTTAATGGTTTACTGGGTTTTTAAAATCTTTTCATACTAAACATGTTAGTATATGTTTATGATACATAATGTTTGCATTCATTTTAGGAAATTGCACATATACATATTGCATCTTTATCATGGTTACTCCCACTTCTCCCGTCTAATCCCCACTTCCCTATTCCCTAGATCCCCTTCAGAGTTCCCCAAAATCTACCTCCCCATTTCCTACTATCTTTTCTTTTCCTCTTTAAATTTTTATATTTTTATAAGCTAGCCCTCTTTTAAATGGCACATGGCAGCAGCACTCACTTTACTTTTTTGTCCTGCCTCATGAGGACACTAACCAAATACAACTTCCAAGGCTGCTTCAGAAGGTGGCATGAAAGCTGGGATAAGTGTGTGTGAAGAGTGGGAGGTGTATTTTGAGGGGGATGAATGATGATGTGTCTTTTACTCTAATAAATATTTTTTAATTTAAATAGTCACCCTATAGTTTGATCACCCTTGTATCTGGACATTTCTCCTACATTGGATTCTCGGCCTTCTTTTTTTTGTTCCTGCTGTCAGCCCGGCTTCTGTGTCTTTACTTCACATTCACAGGACAGGAGAATTCACTTGTCTCCAGTGAGTTTGTGTCTTGACCCATTTCGCTGCTGCCAGAGGGACAGCTGCCCATGCTCACCCTCCAGTGGGGAGTGTGGGTAAAAGGGCAGTTCAAGTAAATAGGAAGGGGCTAGTAAGACATTTATAATACAGAAATTGCAATCTTAATGTCAAATATCTATTAGCCAGAATATGAATAAGGAATACTTCTAAAGATATTGAGGTTATTTGAAGATTGTTTTCTTTTTGGAGAGTGGTTCCAAGGATCGAACTCAGGGCCTTGCTCTTATTAGGCAAGCACGCTACCACTTGAGCTAAATCCCCAACCCTGTAGACTGTTTTCTTAAATAGAATAACCATCCTTTTCAATTTCTTCATTGGTAAATTTGTGCTGCCCTGAGCCAAAAATAAGTGATACTTAATTTTAGTTGATAAACTGTGTTGGCCATAATAATTTTCAGGTGTTTCTCTGTTTTGCATTCATATTTCCTACTTGTTTTCATTTACTACATGTTAAAAGAAAAAGTTGAGACAGGCATAAAACATTTAATAGAGTTTATTTGAGCAAAGACTGATTCATGAATTAGGTACTTACGGGAGTTAAAATGAACTCAGTATTATCATTTAGGAAAAAGCTGATGAAAAGCCTTAAAAAATCACTAGTAAATATTGATAGTCTTTTTCAAGTGCTTGCATATTGTCAAGAAAGATAAATTTTTAAACTTGTAGTGAAAGTAAAGGCTAGAAGATGTTCAGAGAGTTCCACCCAGCAGTATGAGCAATTAGCTTTCAGGTGAGCAAAATACAGAAGCCAGCTGATTGGCTACAGGTACGCATCCACTTTATTTGGGGCTTATATGATGAAACCTTTGCCTTATTTGGGCATGGTGCAATGAGATCATTGTCTGTGACTGGCGAAGCTTGCCTGTTTGTGATTGGCTGAAATCAGGCTATTTGATACAAAAAATACACTGCTTGTTAGATTTTGACTTGTTCATGTATTAAGTTGGGTTGCAGTTTATTACAGAGAGACTCAAAATACGGAGGTAGACTTATACCTCCTGTTTAGCAACATGTTTAACAGTGAATTAGCATGCCTTATACAATACTCTGTTCTTTT
This sequence comes from Hystrix cristata, assembly GCA_004026905.1. NCBI lineage: Eukaryota > Metazoa > Chordata > Mammalia > Rodentia > Hystricidae > Hystrix > Hystrix cristata. The sequence continues at coordinate 26,804 of PVJO010014157.1, forward strand.
TGTTTGTTCGTTTTGTTTTGTTTTGGAGACAGGGTCTCACTATGTGGTTCAGGCTGGCCTTGAATTCACTGTGTAGCCCAGGCTGGTCTCAAACTCGTGGTGATTCTCCTGCCTCAACCTTTGGAGGGCTGGGATTACAGGCATGCACTACCACACCCCACATCCAGATTTTGTTCTTATTGGGACTAAATAACTTTTATGGGATACATTAATGGTAATATATAGGGCAATGTGAGTCACTAAATCATGGTTTCTCTTCAGGCTCAGTTGTAGAATTTTAAGTGTAGGGGGTGAGGGAAGATGCTCTACAGCCATAGCCCAATTAATTTATTATATTATTAAGAATTTGCGGGGTTGGGGATTTAGCTCAGTCATAGAGCACTTGGCCAGCAAACACAAGCCCTGAGTTCAATCCCCAGCACCGCCCACCCCCACCCAGCGCCAAAAAGAGAATTTGCAATCACTCTGGAATATTCTTTCCGGGGGATAAGTTTTGTCTCTAAGGTTGGTAATGAATTATCTTAGATGTTTTGTGTTTTTCATGATGCTGGCCTCATTAATGTCTTTGATCTAGATTCTGTGCACTTAATTAAGGCTGACGTGCATATTGGGAGGCAGCTTGTCAGAGGGTTCAAAAACAAAGAAGGCCTCTGGCACCACATGGTCTGTGTGAATCCTGGCACTGCCCCTTCCTGAGTGACCTTGCACAAAAGTTGTTTAAACTTCCAGGCCTCATTTCCCATGTGGAAAATTAGAATCACAATACTTTGCCTTGTAGACTTACTTTGAAGATTTTGTCTACAGCAGCAGCTGGACTTGTGTTTACTACATAGTCACAATAAAGTCAGCAAGGATTACCATTTAGTAAAAAGTAGGTGGAAAGCCTAAAGTATAACATTTCACTATCCGATAAACATGGACTTTTCCTTGTATTATCAAGAAAGATAAGTCCTAGTCTATGTGGTAAAAATGGAACTTATTTATCAGTAAGGTCTCCCATTGGATGGACAGATTGGGATCGGTTGTAAAAGCAATACCCATGCGGCACCACCTACCTGCCAGAGACTTTATGTGTATTATCTCAATTACTCACACAGGTCATTGGGATTCAGTCCAGATCTGGGTGTTTCCAAATCTCATCATGGCTCTTTTACTCCCAAATAAAATAAAATCCCTCCACACTTTTCCCTGGTAGACCATGTAGGAAGGCAGGACCGTGGGTTTGATCCTACCTCCAGCCAGTATGATAGTGTGTGACCTCGCTAATCCTCTGTCTCCTCTGTTTTCCACCTTACCTTCTCCGTACACATGAGCAAACTCTCCCAAGATCAGCTCAGGTTCACAGAAGTCCCTCGGGGGCCTGCTCCTTCCTGGGCACCCTTGGGCCCCGCTGTTGCTGGGTCTCTATGTTTGTGGCTGAGGCTGCTTTACCTGCCAGGCCCATTGTGCAGCAGCAAAACCAGCAAGTGCCTGAGCTTGGATAGCCAGGAGCCATGTCCTAGGTCTTCCTTGAGTTGTTTTCTTCCTCTTGCCTTTGACTTGTTTTCTCCCAGGGGGTCAGAGAGAAGATGATTTTCCCTGCCGCTCCACAGGAGAGACACTCAAGTCTCCCTGTTACTTTGGATTGGGCAATCTTCCCTCTATTTCCAAATTTCAGTGAAGCATCTATCTTTTAAAAATGACAGATTAATTTGGGGCTTCTTTTGTCTACAGGCTTGTTCCTTGGAGAGTTGTTTTGATTCATAACCAGGGATCAACTCCACAAGTGTCACTGGACAGCTCCTAGTATAATAGCCAGGTTAAACAAAGCATCACTGACAGATGACGTTGCCCAGAGGTGTTGTCATGGAGTTTTACAACTTACCTGCTCCTGGCCTATTTAATTTCATTTATTTTTACATAGTCTATGAGTAAATATCCTAACTACTGATAAGTAGGATGAAATAAAGTATGCAAACACTGGTCATACGCATTAGCAAGGGCTTTTCTTGCAATATACTAAATGCCATTTCTGAGCATTTCATAAATTGGATGAACTCTCAGGGTGTTCTCCCTCCCACACTCTTTACCTGGTGAGGACTAATGAAATGGCACTTATTTAATGACACATGCACTATCTGTTTCCATTGCATCTAGGAACCTAGTTGTGCAATCTTCTTTCTTTAATTATCTGACTCGGAAGAACATTTGAGAGTCTTTTCAAGACCTTCTGAAGTTATTATTTCACTTTTGAGTAAGATTTACTCTTCCCCTCTAGACACATAATCTCTAATCATTTTTCTCAGAATGACGTGGACAATTCATTTGTCTCCTAAGCAATAAGACATGACTACCTCTGTGCATAATGAAGGATTTCAAAGCCTGAATTTATTGTGAAGCGCGTAGCAAAACTAATTGCATTTAACCACAAAAGTGTAATCAGTGTAAAAAAGTAGAATGTGGACAATCATTTGAATGATAACACCAGAAAGGACTTCAGAGATAATGTATTATGTAGCTCGGCTTTCTGATGGGAAAACTCAGGTGCAAAGAAATTAAAAAATTTCCAAAGGTTACAAGTTAGTTCTGGTAAAGATGATTCCAAAATTATTTTGTCTTAAACTAACCTGCCTTCTTATATATGTCACATTTTTAAAAAGATTGAAAAGATTTTAAAATGTATGTGAAAATAAGTTTAATTTTTGGAGGACACAAATCTTGTTCCAAGAACAGACCAAATGTTATCTACACAGTGCAAGGTTTCTGCATGTCTCCCGGAGTTAGAAGAGCTTTTTCTTTGTGAATTTTCATGTGACATTTTTACCAATCATTTGCCTCATCCTGTCATACGCTACACTTGTGTCCATATTCTGTTTTCTCTACTAGCCAGTGAGCTCCTCAAGAGCAAATTTTTTACCCCTTACAGTTTAATGGTCCTTAAGTGTGTAGTATCAATGATTGTATCAGTGTGAATGTGGAGCTGCAGTCTTCTTTGTTTTACACCCTGGTCAACACCTTTAAACACTCTCAGTGTCAAATTCTAAGAGTTTCTAACATAATATGGGTTCATCATTCTGCGGAAAAAATCGTATTTGCTTTTTATTTTTTTGAGGGGGCTTGCTGGGGATCGAACTCAGAGCCTTGTGTTTGCTAGGCAAGCACTCTAACCACTGAGCTAAATCCCCAACCCTTTTCTGTTTGCTTTAAACTGGCAAAAACAGGACAGTACAGATGATACACAGGAGCCTGTAACTTAATAATGCGAGAGTATTGTACTTTGTGTCTTTCATAAATTCATGCAGGGTGCGAAAAAGCTCAAGCTCAAACTAGTGGGATATTTTAAATAATTAAGGAGTTCAGATTTATTTTTCTTTTTATGTGGTAGTTTTAATGGAAATTTAATTAAAATTTACAATATATTTTTATGATGGTTGGTGCTTCTTAGGAATAAAATTAAAATATAATTGTGGCCACCTAGAAGAAAGTCAACAATTGGGCACTATTATATAAAGGCCTCTTCTAGCTGTTTTATGTCTTCTTTCACTCATTTGTTCAACAAATAATTGTTGCACACCTGACATGTGCCAGTCTGATAAAGTGGTGAACGAAAGGGAGGTAGTTACCTTCCTTCAGGGAACTAATCTTCATGGGTTAGGCTAAGAGTGATGAGTTGGATGGGTGAGTCAGCATGAAAATATATTTAGATGTGATAGTTTTAGCACAAGAGGAAAACTTATATTCAGTCATGAGGACAGCAGGGCAGACTTTTTAGAGATGGAAGTATTGCAGCTGAAGCCAGAAAGGCAAGCGAAATCAGCAAGGTTGGAGTGGTGGTAAAAGTGTTCGAGATAGAAAACCAGAGGAAAGAGAGAGGTTGTTGCGTTCAAGTACTGAGCGAAGTCCGGCAGCTATACAGTTTGAAATGGAAACTCAATTCCAACAGAGGCCTGGGTATTATAAATAAATGAAGTGGGGCTTCTCAACCTTGCAAGGAAGCACTTGTTGATTTGACTTCTGCTGCTTACCACCAGGCAGAAATACAGTTCTGTATTATATTTACAAATTTTTCAACTGAACCTTAGAGTCTAAATTTTAAATGAGAATTCTGCCTATTTTTAAATGTTGGTAATTAGCTCAAAAACATTTAAAACACTGGATGGCCCAAAAAAGTGACCTACTAGTAGTATCTAACCAGTGGCTTCCAGTTTATAATCTCTGATCTAGAGCAACCATACTCACTACTGAATTTGTCACAAATGGACATTCTCAAGCCTTACCCATACCTAGTGAATAAAAAGCTGTGAATCTTTGAGTTAACAAATCCTGAGGTTTGAATGCTCCAGGGCAGATAATTCTTGGGAATTGCTTGAAATCTGAACACTTCAAGGCCACACAATAACACTTCATGAGGGCTTTCTCATGGCCTCGCCAAGTAAAAATTCCAAAAGCAGTTTTAATTGTCTTGGTTTCCCCCACCCTCCAGCCTCAAACCTGATCTCACATCTGGACCTCTGCCCAGTGCCAGTGATGCTCTCCAGCCTCTGTCCCCAGAGTACTCACCTGTCACCCTCCTACAGAACTCATCATTTTTACCAATGATAAACACACTTGAGAAACAACCACAATATCCCACTGATAGGCAACTAGACAAGTTATAGTAATGTAGTGGAATGCAAGCAATGATTAGAAAGAATGAGGCAGCTCTTTATTCGTGTTTATGAGAAATATTCATGTATATTGAGCATTGTGCAAGAGATAAATTAACTGCAAAAGGTAAAGGTATAATAGACTGTGAGTACTATACTACATATAATGAACATTGAGGGGAAAAGGCAATATTTTGTTGACTCTAAGGCACCCTCAATTGTAACCATGTTACTATATTCTTACTAAAGAAGCAAAAGTATTGCCAGTTAAAATCTTGATAACATAAATTGAAAGACGTTACTATCAAAGATGCAAAAAAATGTGGGCGGAGTAGATTTGCATTCAGTTGTGTGTGCGTGGGGTATCTCCAGTTGTTTTCACAGTCTGTATATGACTGGGCTGCTCTGACCCTGTGGGCTCCTGGTACTGGATGAGCTCCATATTTGATTATAGAACTTCGGGTATACTTTGTAAGCTGCTGGAGGTGGCCCTGGGGCAGGGAGTTCACATACTGGCACAGCATCTTCACTATCTGGTGTACGTCATCTGCATCGCCTGCTTTCTGGTTTGGAAGCCAACAAAAGTGAAACAACTTTGAACCAAATTCAAGTTGTGATTCTCATTCGTTGTGGACCCAACACCAGATACTGTGCTCTGTATTTTCCTGGTTTTGTATAAGGCAGGCAAAAGAACCTGGTGCCCACTGGCTGATAGGACACCACTGCGGGAGTCTTAAGCTGTGTAGTCACTGGATCTGATTGTCCTTTTAGAAAGTCCTTGGTCCAGGAGGTCAGGGAGCTATAGTGGGATGCACGGGGAGGAAGACCTTAGAACTCTACATAGGTGTGTGAGCAGGTCCTACAGCACACTCTCCTTGGTATTTTTCCCAGCACTGAGTATAGGACCTGACACGAGATGCTCTCAATACATTTTGGGGTGTGGGGCAGGTGCTGGGAATTGAACTCTGGGCCCGGCTCTCGCTAGGCAGGCTGTCTACCATTGAGCTAAATCCCCAGCCCCTCAATTTTTAAAAGAAGACCAGCAACGGAGAGAAACAGACCAAAAAATGGGAACAGACTTTGAAAGCAATGCCAACTGATACTAGACTTTAGGGAAACTCTTTCTCTTTAGGATGTTTGTTAAAGATTTGGACACTGAAGACCTGTTTCTAGGGAATCAGTAGAAATTCTCTAAGGTCACATGGGCAGGTTCAAATACCCAGATAGTGTGCTAGGAATTAGATATCTCGAGTACACTGTGCCTGGTTAGTGTAGTACAGTTGCTTCTCAACATTGTTAGAGGACAAAGAAAAGATATTGTGCCTATGGCATTCTGTTTAGGCAAAATTTTCTGGAAGTAGTATTTATTTATATTTGGGGCCCAGGCTTGAATCTGTGATACTGAGTAATCTTAAATAGTATTATATTTCTCCAAATCAACCAGCCAAAGAAATGCTGTAATGACTGAGTTCTCTGGAAGTATTTAAATGTGAATTGTTACCATCAGGCTGTCCCTCTGGAGGTGAACTTTGTCCTTAGGGTCACACTCCAAATATTTCACATGAAATCAACTTACTATAGAGAGAAATAGTGGCAAAACCTCACCACAAAGAGGCAGTTTAAACTGGTGTCACCTCTATAGGGCAGCTTCCCCAAGAGCTATGAGTCCATTTCTTTAGAAGTCCAGGGGTGGAGAATAAGTTTAGGTTAAGAGAGGTGAGCTGCAAAGAAGTAGGCCTTAAGCCCCTGGTGTTCCCAAATTCTGCCTTCCTGGACTCCCGGAACAGCCCTGACTGTGTTACAAAGTTTAATGGTAAAGCAAACATTGGTACTCTACGTTCTGAAAAATGTTCTTTCTGTGTGGAACTAGACTATGAGTATAAGGAGCTGAGAGGAAATCTAGAATCCATTTTTAAAAATTAGGGGCTTGCTGCTGGGTGTGGTAGCACCACTTGTATTCCCAGCTCCTGGGAAGTTTGAGTCAGGGGGATCGTAAGTTTGAGGCCAGCTGAAGCAACTTAGCAAGAGCTTGTCTCAAAGTAACATAAGTAAAAAAGGCTGGGCACGTACCTAGCTCTGTGACACTGTTTGCCTAGCATGCACAAAGCTGTGCTTCCAACCTCCAGTACCCCCAAAAAATATTTGGCGTGGGGGCTTGAGAGGAAAAAAGATAATTTTTAAGGGGCTATTTAAGAGAAAATTGAACTTTCATGAAAATAAGCATCTAAAAACTTTAACTGTTCAAGAATAAGCCTAAGAGAACAACCAATTAACTAGTCGCTTTATTTTAAATCCATTGCAACTGGAAGGAAAGTGCTTCAAGCAGTGACTTAAAAGTAACTTTTAAAAATGTACAAAAATTATACTCAGAATAAGTTTAAATTATTTCTTAGAATGATTTATAATTATATGTAATTTAGAATTATTATAATGGAGAAAAAAATCCCAATTGGTATCAACCCAAATGTGTGTTAGGAGAAAAAGTGTCATCTAAACTATGACACTAGCTGGGTGTGGTGGCACATGCTTGCCGTTCCTGCTCTGGGGAGGCCGAGGCAGGAGAATCACCAAGAATTCAAGGCCAACCTGGGTTACATAGTGAGTTCAAGCCCAGCCTGCACTACAGAGTGAGACCTGTCTCAAAATACGAAAGAAAGAAATGAAGAAAGGAAGACAGACAGACCTATGCAATGCAATATAATGCAGCTATTAAAAAGAAAGAAGCTGGTCACAGTGGTGCGTGCCTGTAATACCAGCTACGTTGGAGGCTCGGTAAGGAAAAGTTCAAGTTTCAGGCCTGGTTGGGCAACTTAGCAAAATCCTATCTCAGAATAAAAATGACATTATCCGAGGAGGTAGCTCAGTAATAGAGTGCTTCTGAGTTCAATTCCTGTGTCTTCCCAAAAAAGAGTTTCAAGTGTTGAAACCATTTTGTACTCCCCTCTGCAGGGCACGAATTCCAGTTTGTTTCTCCATATCATTGTCGGCACTTTGTTGTCTTTTTCACTTTGACCGTTCTAGTGGGTGTCGAGTGGTATTTTATTGTAGCTTCATTTTTGCTTCTTTTATGATAAGGAATGTTGAGCATCTTTTCAGCTCCCTATTGGCTATTCATATATCTTCTTTCTTGAAGTAACTATTCAAATCTTTTGCCCACTTTCTTACTGGGTAGTTGGGGTTTTGTTGTTGTTGTTGTTGTTGCTGTTGTTTTGAATTGTCAGGCACACACACACATGTACACACACACGCATAGCCACATATTCTGGGGGTCAGTTCTTCTGCAGATCTGCATTTTCTTCTACGTCTGCATTTTTGGCTATGTCCTTTTCATAACTATATCTTTCAAAGAGCAAAGATTTTTTTTTAATTTTGAAGAGTTCCCCTTTATCAATATGTTCTTTTAATGGTTCTTGATTTTTTTGTTCTGTTAAAGAAATAGTTCTTGATTCATTATTACAAGGATAGTCTCCTGTGTTTTCTCCTAGAAATGTAATATTTTAGCCATTAAATTTAAGATCCATTTTCATTCATGTGGAGTTCATTTTGTGTCTAGTATGAGGTGATGGTTGAGGTTCTTATTTTTCCCATACACATACCCAGTTGTTGTTATAATCCTTACTGTGTAATCTGGAATTTCATTCCTCAGTATTCCCCCTAAGAGGACATGAAAACATGTCCACCCAAGACCTGTACATCAGTGTGCAAACTAGACTTAATTTTTACAGCTAAGAACTGCAAATAACCAAATGTCCATTAACTGGTGAGAGAATAAACAAATTGTGGAATACTCAAATTATGGAGTATTACTCAGTAATTAAAAGACACACAAATAGTGTGACTTGAAAGAATATCAAAAACAGTATGTAAACTGAAAGAAAGGAAACACAGAAGAGCACATATTTATATAAAATTCTAGGAAAGGCAAAATTCTGGTAACAGAAAGCAGGTTAGTGGTTGTTTGAGCCTGGGAGTCAAGGGAAGAATTTGATGGCTAAGGAATGTGAGAAAATGTTTTACGGTGATGAAAATATATATCTTGATTATAGAAGAGTTTACATTATTGTATACAACTTCCAAAACTACTTTTAAAATGCGTACATTTTGTTGTGTGTAAATTATACTTTAATACATCTAGGAGAAAAGTATATAAACAAGAAAATGGAAAGGAATTAAGTAAAACGGAATGCTTTTCCGGGGGGCAGAAACTGATCTTTTATCACTATATAATGTCATTCTTAATCCCTGCTAATTCTCTTTGTTCTGAAGTCTGCTTTGTTTGACATTAATGTCAGCATGGCAGATTATTCTCCATCCTTTAACTTTTAATGTATATTTATCTTTATATTTGAAAAGGGATTCTTACACAATATAGAGTTAGGTCTTGTTTTTGGTTCACTCTCGGTCTTTTTTCACTTGGCATAGTTAGATCATTGCCATCTAAAGTGATCATTTAGGTGTAGTTAATGTTTGTTACCATTGTGACATATTTGTTACTGTTGTCTGTTTGTTGGCCTTTTGTTTCATTCTTCTCCTCTTTTTCTGCCTCCTGTGGCCTAAACTGAGTGATTTGCAGGATTCTATTTTTCATCCTTTTAGCACATCAATTATACTTTTTAATTATTGCTCTTTTTGGCAGTTAACCTGGGGTTTGAAGTGTGCGTTTACAAGCACTCCAAGTCCACTTTGCAGTAATTCCACACCTCTATGTGGGTAGTATAAGTATGTTATAACAAAGTGTTCCCCATTTCTTCCTCCCATTGTTAGCATTCATTTTAATTACCCATGAGCTTTAATCATGAAATGCAGTGTTGTCATCATTTTGAAAACATTGGTCATGTTGGATCAGTTAAGAACAAGAGGAGTATTTCATTTTACCTTCATTTATCCCTTCTGTAATAGCCTTCCTTTTTTTTTTTTTTAACTTCATTTTCTAATTTAGTTTATTTTGGATTAACACATTGTATCTAGATGTCCCCCCAGAGCCCCTGTGCTCATAGGCTGGGCTCTTCAAGAACTGGCTGGATCTTGAGTGTGCGATGCTGGGATTAAGGCGTGTAGTACTAAATCAGTCCGCTGATTGGAATTAGCATAGTTCTGGGTGGTACCACCCAAAATGCTGATAGCCTGGAGGGATAAAAGGGAAAGGCAGGCTGCTGCTTACTGCTAGGTGATGTTGCTTGTTGCTGCTGCCTCCTGCCTGTTCTGAGAGGCTCCTCTGCCATGCCACCCTGCCTTGGAGCCAGCCAACTACTGACTGAAACCTCTACAGACTGTGTGCTAATATAAACCTTTCCTCCTTTAACTCTGAGTGTCGGGTATTCTGTCTCAGCAACAAGAAAAGTGACTAACACACACATAATAATTGTACTCATTTCCAGAGTACAGCGTGGTATCTCTACACGTGTTGCATAGTATTCAAACCAGGATGGTCAGCATATTCATCATCTTCAACGTTTATCATTTTTTTGTGGAGAAAATATTAAAAATCCTCTCATAGCTATAGAAATGTGATACTTTACTGTTAACTATCATTACCCTATTGTGCACTAGAACAGAACTTATTCCTCCTATCTAATTATAAAATTATTTCCATTTGGCCAATATCTCCTCACTTTCCCCTCTCTATACTCCTTACCTCTGGTAACCACTATTTTACTCTCAATTTAAATGACACCAACTATTTTAGATTCCACATATGAGTGAGATTATGCTATATTTGCCTTTCAGTCTGGTTTATGTCACTTAACATAATGTCCTCCGGGTTTATCTATAGTATTCACAAGACAAATTTCACCCATTTAATGACTGAATAGTATTCCACTGTATATGTGTTTGAGGGTATGACACCATATCACATCTTTTTAAATGAAAACATGTATATTTTATTAGTACATGTTTGCAGTATATGCAGTTTATAATCATCTTGGGGAGTGGGTTACGTGTACATACTACAACTTGGTTCTTTTTTTTAATCCCCTTCCCTCCTGCTCCCTCCCACCTCCTCTAAAACCCCTTTACCCCATTTTTGTTCTTGCTGATATTATTAATCTTATCTCATGTTCATGACATGTAATGTTTACATTTACTGAGGTAATTAGGTCCTGTACATGGCATATCTTTGGTCGACTTATGTCTCCTCCTCCTCATCCTCATTTCTCCCCCATATTCTCTTGGACTTCTTCCCATTTGCAAGAGATCTAGCCCCTTGATTCCTTCTATCTATCCTTTATTGAAGTTCTTTGTTTGTTCTTCACCTTACTCAAATAACAGATACTATATGATATTTTAGCTTATGTGTCTGATTTATCTCACTCAACATTGTATTTTCCACGTGCATTCATTTTCTCATAAATATCTTAAATTTGTTCCTCCTTATAGCTGAGGAATATCATACTGTATCTTTTAATCTATTCATCTGTTGATGGACAAGTAGGTTGATTCAGTATCTTGCCCATAATAGTGTTGCAACAGACCCAGGAGTGCAGAAGTCTCTTTGATATATTGATTTTATTTCCTTTGGATATATCTCCAGTAATGGAATTGCTGGATCATATGGTAGCTATATTTTTATTTTTTTGAGGAACCTCATAGTACTTGCCATAAAGACTCTAACTAACTTACATTTCCATCAATAGTGTATAATGATTCCTTTTTCTCCGCATTTTCTTCAACATTGATCTTTAGTTATTTTCATAATAGCTATTCTAATTAGACTGATGTGATATCTTATAGTTTTAATTTGTATTTCCCTGATTACATAAGTGATATGGAACAGTTTCATACACCTATTGATAACTTACCTATCTTCTCTTGAGAAATGTCTACTCAGGTCCTTTGTTCATTTTTAAATAAGGTTATTTGTAGATTTGTTCTGTTTTTCTTTTTCACTGCCGAGTTGCTTAATTTCTTTTTTTTTTTTTTTTTTTTAGCGTTTCGGTTATTTTTAGTTAAAAGAAAAACAGCCTTTTCCAAGGGTGACAACGTGAGCTGAAGGTCAGAAGGAAGCTGGGTGTAGGCTCCTCAGCAGATCCTGCTCCACAGCCTGGCAGCAAGGAAGGCGCCTGGAGCAGCAGGGGTCCTCTGCTGGGGGTGCCCGGCCACTCGTGGTCATTGGGCTTGAAGGTGATTTCTGAGTGTTGACATGATTAACGCTATTATTCTTGGGGGCCATTAAATTAAGGAATGATAAAGGGAGCCAAGAAGCTGCCTTATTCAGTTGGATTCTGAATCACGATCAGGAAATAGTCTTTATCTGGTGCAACCATTATTTCGTTTTTCTTGGAGCGAATTCGGAGGAAAGTGAGGTCATTCTGGGGGTCAATTTCACGAACAGTGCTCCGTGCCTTCAGGATGAAGTCGTGCATGAGGTTGGCATACTGTGTAGTGGTGGGATTGTCCATGGTACTCTTAATGGGGATGCCTTCTGTGTTCACCACAATGATTCCTTGCACTCCTTTCTGGCTCTGAAGTCGTTTCAGTGTCTCTTCCACTTCTGCCATCTCGGGCCGATCCGGTAGCTCTGCGTCGCCAACACGCAGCCCAGTTCCGTACCTTTCTCGAGTTGCTTAATTTCTTTATATATTTTGGATATTAAGCCTTATTAGGATGTACAGTTTTCAAATATATTCACTCATTCTCTATGTTTTGTCTTCACTTTAATTTTGCCTTTACTCTGCTTTTTCATTTACAACAATGCAGAGCCATTTGTTATTTTGCTTTCATTTGTTAAACTTTTGGGATTTTTTTTTTTTTTTTAGCTTTTGGAATCTTATCCAAAAATTATTTTTTGTCCAGATCAATATCATGTACTTTTGCCCTACTTTCCCCTGGTAGTTTCATAGTTTTAGGTCTTAAACTTGTCTTTAATCCATTTTGAGTTGATGTTTTTAGGGTATTTTGTGTTTAATTTTTATTAGTGGATGTTTGCAGTACATAATGATTATATTCATTGTGGGAATTTGGGATATGTACATAATACATCTCAGTTGTTTTTTTTTTTCCTTTTGCCTCTTCACCATTTTTCGGGGGGAGGGAGGATTGGTAGCATCAGATTCACTTATAAATCTTTATAAAGTTAATGATCATACATACAGATTAACAGTCAGACTACCAGGAAGAAAATACATATAAAATTCATAAGACAGTTATACTAAATATCTATGCTAGATTATAATAACATTTTTTCCTTTTTTCCTCATCTTTCACTTTGTGCTTTATTTATACATTGAGCTTCTCATGTAAGAGAGACAATGTGATACTTAAGATTATATGTCTGATTTGTCTCTCTTAACATTATGGTCTCAAGGGGCATCCATTTTCCTACAAATGACTCAAGTTTATCCTTCTTTATGGCAGAGTAATACTCAATTATGTATAAATAGCACATTTTTCATCGATTCATCTATTAATGGACATATACATTACTTCCAAGATTTAGTTATCATGAATTGTGCTGCCATAAACATGGTTATGCATATAACACTCCGATATGATGTTTTTTAACTCTTTCAGGAATATACCAAGAAGAGGAATAGGTGAATCAAATGGAATTTCTATTTTTAATTTTTTAAGGAATCTTCTTATTGATTGCTATAGTGATTGTACCATTTACATTCCCAACAACAATGAAGAAGGGTTACTTTTTCCTTTATAGCCTTTCCAGTATTTGTCATTGGTTGATTTCTTGATGATAGCCATTCTTTCTGGAGAAAGAATTTCAAAGTTGTGTTAATGTTCATGTCTTGAAGGTCAGCGATGTTAAACATCTTTTTTTTCATGTATCTCTTGGGGATCATTTTCATTTTCTGATATCTTCTTTGATCTCCTTTTTCAGAGTACCACAGTTTTCACTGAAGAGATCATTTACTTCCTTGGATAGGTCAATTCCTAAGTGTTTCATTTCTTTTGCCCTATTGTAAAAGGTATTTTTCTCTAATTTCTTGATGAGTTTGTTATTGGTGTACAGGAATGCTATTGATTTTTGAGTGTCAACTTTTTATCCTACTGCACTACTAAATTTGATTATTAGTTCTCGGAGTTTTGGGGGGGGTTGGAGGATTTTGTATGTAATGGATTCTGTCATCTGCAAATAATGGTAATTTAACTTCTTCCTTTCCTATCTCTATCCCTTTTATTTTTTTCTCTTGTCTAATTGCTCTGGCTAATGTTTCAAGAACTTATTAAGCAGAAGTGGTAACAGTACAAAGTTTTCGGCTTCTCTCCATTTAGTATGATGTTGGCCATTGGTTTGTCATGAATGGCTTCTATTGGTTTGAGATAAAGACTTTGTATTCCTATTCTCTTCAAAGGTTTTTTTTTTTAATCAGGAATGGATGTTGGATTTTGTCAAATGCTTTTGCTGCATCTGTTGAGATGTTCACGTGATTTTTGTCTTTACTTCTGTTTATGTGGTGTATTACACTTACTGATTTGCATGTATTGAATGAATCCTACTCGATTGTGGTGTGTATCATTTTGATGATTTGCTGCATACTGTTTGCCAGTATCTTATTGAGAATTTTTGCATCTATGTTCATTAAAGAAATTGGCCTGTAGTTCTCATCTTTGGTTGAGTTCTCTGGTTTTGGAATTGGGGTAATGATAGCTTCCAGGAATGACTTTGGGAGTACTGCATCTCTTTCAATTTTATTAAAAAATTTTGAGGAGTATTGGCATTAAATCTTCTCTAAAATTCTTGTAGAACTTGGCAGTGAATCCATTGGGTCCTGGCCTTTCCTTATTTGTTAGTTTTTGGGATTTTTTATTACTTCAATTTCATTGACTGTACTGGGTTATTCGGGATTTTTATAGCTTCTTGGTTCAGCTTTGGTAGTTCGTATGTATCTAGGAGTTTATCCATTTCTTCTGAATTTTCCATTTTATTAGAGTACAGGTCCTCAAAGTAGTTACAGATGATCTTCTGAATTTCAGAAGAATCTGTTGTAATCTTGTCTTTTTCATTTCTAATTGTATAGATTTGAGTTCTTTCCTTATTTTGGTAAGATTGGCTAAGAGTTTGTCTCTTTTGTTTACTCTTTCAAAGAACCAACTCTTCGATTCTTTGTAAATTTGTCTCAATTTCATTAATTTCTTCCCTGATCTTTATAATTTCCTACCTCATACTAGCTTTGGGTTTGGATTGTTCTTGTTTTGCTAGAATATTGGGGTGTATCATTGTGTTGAGTTCACTCTAGATTCCCGATGTGGGGATTCACTGCTATAAACTTCCTTCTTAGAATTGCTTTCATTGTGTTCTGTAGGTTACAGTATGTTGTAGTGGCATTGATTGTAGGAAGTGTCTAACTTCTTCTTTAATCTGTGATCCATTAGTTACTCAAGAGGGTATTAATTCCCATGTGTTTGCATAATTTTTGTGATGCTTTTTGCCAGTGATGTCTAGTTTCATCTGATAATATTCATGGGATAATTTCAAATCTTTTCCATTTACCTAAGCATGCTTTATAGGCTACTACATGCTCTACTTTGGAGAAAGTCTCATGTGCTGCTGAAAAGAGTGCACATTCTTTTGTTTTTGGATGGGACACTATAGTTGTCTATTAAGTCCATTTGTTCAAAGATTTGGTTCAACTGTGATATTTCTTTGTTGTTGTTTTGGGTATTTTTGTTTGTTTGTTTGTTTGTTTTGTCTAGTTGGTCTGTCCATTTGTGATAGTGGGGTATTGAGATCCCCCATTACCATTGTATGGGTGTTTATCTGATTTTTTGTGTTCCTCATGTGTTTTATGAAGTTGAGTATGCTGTTATTTGGTGTATATATATTTATAACTGTTATCTCTTCTTGTTGGATTATTCTCTTAGCCAGTATGTCATAACTTTGTCTCTTCTGATAAATCTTGGCTTGAAATTCACTTTGTCTGAAATTGTGATAGCTATTCCTGCTATTCTCTGGGTTCCCATTGCATGGAATATTGTTTTCCATCCTTTGATTTTTAACATGAGAGTTTCTTTTTTAATTAAATGTGTCTTGTATAGTATATATCATTGGGTTTTATTTCTTGAGTCCTTCTGCCAATCTGTGTCTTTGGATTGGGGAATTTCAAAATATTACTGACAGGTATTGATTTATTTCTGTCATGGCATTATTTTCCTTTTCCTGATTTCTTTTTTTTTTTTTTCTTTTGCTTCACTGCTCATCCTACCAGGTATATTCATTCTTTTTGACCTGTTGGTATTGCTGGCTTCATTGTCTCTTTCTAGGTTATCCTTGAGAATTTTTGTAATTCTGGTTTGGTGTTCATGAATTTCTTGAGGTGGTCCTTGTCATGGAAATACCTTATTTCTCGGTCAGTTTTGAAGGTACATTTTGCAGGGTACATAAGTAGGGGTTGGAAGTTGTTATCTTTTAATACCTGAAACACTTTGCTCCAAGCCCTGCTGTTCTTTAAGGTTTGTGTAGAGAAGCCTGCTGTAATTCTAATGAGTTTACTTTATATGTGATTTGTTGCCTTTCTCTAACAGCCTTTAAGATTTTTTTTCCCTGGACTTAGGTACTCTGAGTGTAAGGGCTGCACAGAGGTTTTCTTTGGTTGTGGCCATTTAGGGTTCAATATGCCTCATTTATCTATATGTGTACTTTTTTCCCTGTAACTGGGTATTTTTCTGCAATCATTTCTGTGAACAAGTCTTTTCCTTTGCCATTTGTGATTTTTCACTTATTTCATTTATTCTTAGATGAATCTGCATTACATCATATAGCAGCTATTGGAAGCATTTTTCATGTTTTCATGTTGTTTTTAAGGTGTGTTTGAGTAATTGGTCTTTGCAGGCAAAATTCTAGTTCTGAGATTCTGTTCTCACATTTATTTTGTTGCCCATAGTTTCAGCATGATTTTTAATCTTCTGGATTTCTGATTGAAACGTTTTTGTGAACTCTTAGTTTTTTGGTAAACTGATCATTCATGTTTTGTATCATTTCATTTAGCTCATCTAGCTTTTCATTAGTGTCTTCTGAAAGTTCTGCATCTTTTTGGTTATTACTTCTCTTATTCATTTAGTTATATCTTCTTGGATCCTGCAGAGTACCCCTTTGATCTGTTTCCTAACTTCCTCTATTATGCTTTTGATTAGTTCAGTTTTATGCTATTCTGCCCCTTGGGTCACCTGAATTGGCTTTGGGGATAGTTGTGAGTTTTGGGAGGTATGTTGTTACCTTATCTTCTTGTGTTTCTGTTGGTTTGTTTTGTGCTGGGGTTTGTGGGTGCTTATAGTCTAACACTTTGTTGCTAGTATAGAAATATCTTTAGTTGCTTTCAGTGATGTACTTTGGATGTGGCTAACTACAGTCCTTTGCCACAGCCCCAAGATCTTACCACCTTGGTTAATTTGGGAGGGGAGGATGTAGTGTTACTGGTCCAAGAACCAAATTCTCTGGAAGTGTACTCTAGTATTTGTTAATGTCACAAAGGTAATCTGAGTGTTGGTGGTGAGAAAATAAAAGAGAAAAGAAAAAGAGCAAATAAAAATTACATAAAGAGTCAAAATAAGAGAGAGAAACTAAAGGGAGAATAGGAAAAAAGGAAGAAAAAGGGATAAGCAAGGAAGGACAAAGGAAAATTGCCCAAGCTCCAATAAACTGGTGAAGAAGAAAGGAGGAAAGAAGAAAAAAAGAAAACCAAAACAAATCAAAACCAAAAACAATGCACTCACACCAAAAAAGAAAGAAAGAAAGAAAAGAAAGAAAGACAACAAGAAATTTCTTTGTGATTTTGAATGTGCAGTTTTCTTCTGGGATCTACAATTTCGGGTGGTATCCAAGTCAAGACATGTCCCTGCTAACATTGGTGCATAAAGAAGGCAGTCAGATCCCAGACACAACCTGGATGCAGGTACCAGCAGGCAGCAGGATTAGAGTGAGGGAACCAATTCTTCTCGTTTCAAATCCAGAGCAATTCAGGCTGAGTCCGGCCTCTGGCCAAGGGGGTGGGGTCTGTGTTCTTTAATTTAACATCCTGTAGGGAGTCTCTTGCCAGCCTGACTGGGCTCTCTGATCATGGCTCTCTCCTGGGATTGTCTCTTACCCAGTCACTGTGGGAATATAGCACAGGGAGCCCTCAGTTGAAGTCATCCCACAGGTGGTCTGAGTCCTAGGCTCAGTCAACTCCTTCCTGGAACAGCTTCCAACAAGCACTCTCTCCAAGGGGTGTGGTGGGTGCTTGGCTATAGCCAGTCACTAGCTGTTGCAGATCACAGCATCTGCTAGTCTGTCCCACCACTGTGTTTCTTCCTGAAGCCCTCTGGAGTCCCCCACTTTCACTTTGTCTCTGTAGTCAGTCTTCCTTTCTCACAAGCCCCAAACCAGGAGGCAGGAAGAAAGTGCACTGTTCCTTTCCTTCTCTGCATTCTATTCTGTCTCTCCAGTTTCTCTGTAGGTTTTAATTTTCCTGTTAGATCCTTCCTGGTTCCTGGGGATCTAATACTCTTTTTTTTTTTCTGTTCTTTCCTCACATTGTTACTTTCGAGCTTCTGGACTCTGAATCTCAGAAAGGCTGAGTTGTTGTTGCTTATCACTCTGTCATTTTCCTGGAACGTCTGAGTTGATTTTCATATAGGTGAAAAATAGGGTTCCAATTTTATTCTGCATGCAGATGTCCAGTTTTCAGAACACTGTTTATTGAAGACGCTGTTCTTTCCTCAAGGTGTGTTTGACGTCTTTCACTAAAATTCTTTGACTTTAAGCTTGTGTAATTATTTCTGGGCTACTTCGTCCCACTGGTCTTTGGGGTCAGTCTGATTCTTTCCAGTACCATAGTGTTTTGGCTCCAGTGGTTTTGTAGTATGTGTATTTTGAAGTCAGATTTTGTATTACTTCCACCTTTGATTTTTTTTTCAAAATTGCCCTGGATATTTGTTTGTGCTTTTTTGTAAATTTTAAGATTGTTTTTCCTAATATTTGTGAAAAATATCATTGGTATTTTGATAGAGACTACAATGGAACTGTAGACAGCTTTGGGAACCTTCCTGTATGTGGATTTGAATCTCTGGCTTTTATTGTTTTCCATATTTCTGAGTAACTTTTAACATTTCTTGTAAGGCAAGTCTACTAGTGACAAAAATCCTTTAGTTACTTTTGTCTGAGAAAATATTTCTCTTTCACAGTTGAATACTTCCTCTAAGTACAGAATTTTAGGTTAGTGATTCTTTTAACACTAAATACTTTACTCTACTTTCTTGTTGCTTACCCGATTTCTGAAGAGAAGTCCAATGTAGTTCTTAGCCTCATTCATCTGGAGGAAAGCATCCTCCTCTAACTCTGGCTTATTTTAGGATTTTTTTTTTTTCAGTTTGCATGTGATATGCCTTGGTGTAGGTTTTTATGTTTTAAATTTTTCTAGTATTGTCTGAATTTCCTGGATCTGTGCTTTGGTGTTGATCATCAGTTTCACAAAATTCTGTCGTTATTGCTTCAAATATTTTTTCTTCTTTTTCTCTTCCTGCTCCTTCTGTTACTCTCTATGCATTTATTGTACCTTTTATACCTGTGGCACTTTCCATCTGTTCTTGCCTGTTGCCTACTTCCCCCACTACAGCCCTCAGGATATTAATCACGGCTCTTTGAAATCCCTCAACTGATAATTATAATTCCATTTCTTCCATATGTCAGTATGGTTCTGAGGCTTACTTTGCCTTTTCAAAAAGTGCTATTTTTTATACAGTATTTGTGTACCTTGTAATTTTTTGATGAAAGCTAGATATGATGGACTGAGTGGCAAGAACTGAAATAAACAGGTCTTAGTGTGTGGTTGTATGTTTATTTGGTTGGGGGTTACAACATACAAATAACTGTTGGTACCAGAAACTCAACTTTCATTTGGTATTCTTTTTTTCCTCTCCCCTTGTTGTCTTTGGGTTTCCCTAGAGACTTCTGAAAATACCATTTTAGATGCAGTCTTGTTACTACGCAGGGACCCTATCAAGGTAGTGGTGAGTTGTCAGGGAAGGGGAAGCATCGTATAGTCTGATGAAGTCTCAGTCTTTTAGTGAGACACTGTCCTTGGGCTATGGCCTCTGTAAGTGTGCAGACGCTTCTCACCTTGGCTTTTGTCTGTCCCTCTACCTTCCCAGGAGAGACAGAAAGGCCAGAGGCTGCTATACTTAGGTATTTCCTTTCTGCCAGGTTTGTTGGACTCTGGTAAAGACCCAAGTAGGTTAGATTATGCTAAAGGGCTTGTTAAGAACAGAGTACTTAGTATTTAAAATGGCTACTTTCCCTCTTTGCCTTCCGGAAAGTGATATATTTCAGGTCCTCACTAGAGTCTTTACTGTTTTTACTGTCCACATTAAGTCTTCAGCCATTGCGTGATTTCAGATTAGGTTCACGTACCCAGATACTACCTACTGTGAGCTTTCTACTCCTGGGCTGCTGCACTGTAGATGGCTCTTGGGATCTGCCTGTCTGTTTCTTCAGTTTGGGGGGCAGTGGTTTGCCCTGTGACCACAGGTCTTTGTTAGATCTAAGAAAAGTTGCTGATCTTTCAGTCTCTTCTATTTTATCTTGTTGGAAGGGAAAAGAGAACTTACAAGTGCCTTATAGGCTGTACTGGAAGCTGGAAGTCTCTATCGTTTCTAAGTGGTAATATTATGAGTAATCTTTTTCTTTGTATATTTATTATTGCATCAGTCAGCTCTGCATTACTACAGTGAAATACCTGAGACAGACTATTTATGAAGTAAAGTGAGGTTTATTTATCTCACAGTCCTGGAGGATCAAAGTCAGTGGGCCCCTCTAACGAGCGCCGTGGATGGTTGTGGCAGTAGTTCATAGCAACCTGTCATAGGCAAGTGTGCACACCATAGGCCAGAGAGAGAACCAGCTGAGGTACACTTCATTGACCTAAGGACCCCCCATAGCCATCCCCCTCAAGCTTCTACCACCTTCTAGTAGAGCCACCCTGGGGCCAACCCTTTATATTAGCTTTTTGCAGGAACACTCAAATTACACCCAAACCATAGCACTTGCCACATTTTCTACAAGGTACATACATTCATTTTGTAATAAAAAGGAAAAACTAAAATTCTTTATATTAGGAAAACAAGAACAAGTTCTGTCCCTGTCCCTTGATTGGGAGGAAAAGACAGTGTAACATCAAGTGAGAAAGACAAGTTACAGAAAATAGTACAGTACTTCAAAATAAAATAGTACTTAAAAGAAAAAAAAAACCTGAAATATTAAAGTACAGTCAAGAACTGGAGACTTCTGCCCCCATACAGCTTACTGGAGACATTAAAATGACTTCAGTTCCCTCTAACGTCATTTTAGTATGGTTCCCTCTGTCTTCGTTAGTACAAATTTAGTATTCCATAAGACTCTTGTCAAATCATTATAGTTCACTACGGCAGCTTCCTTAAAAACGTACTGACTTCAGTAGAAAGCATCACCTAATAGGTCCCGAGATTCTTTGACCTTCCAACAAAATTCTCACCTTGCCATTTTCTCCAATCCTAATCTGTGTCATGACCTGTTCTAAATCCTAGGTAAATCCAACATTTATACACATTGAATCAAATTTTAGTAAAATCCAACCTTGAACTTCTTCCTGGAAGACTGGCTATCAAAGAGCAACAAATCCAGCTTCCTCTTTTAGCAGGTTATATTGGTGAGTCGAAGAGCTGGCGTTTTACAGCAAATAAGCTTGTATGTGTTTCTGTGATCAAGTAGAAAGGCACAGAAAGTGACCACATCAGGCTGTTAAAACCTACTGCCTGGTGGGAGGTGAACTTTAATGTTCTTTGTATTGTTTTGCTGGTCGTGGTAGACACATGTCCATTGCATAATCCTGGAGAGGGAATTTAATTAAAAATTTCACAAGAGAATGAAGTACCTTTGCTTGAGGGACTCCGAGGCTGTTCCCGTTGAGCTTTATAATCCCACAGTGGGCTTTGATGAAGCCACTTTCTGGTGCTTAATAAAAAGCAGCGTTTATAAACAGGAAACAGGCTTCTTTGTCGTCTCCAGACTTAGTGGCCTGGCATCATTCAACTTAGAAACCCCAGTGAAAAATCCACTGAAGAAGATGTACAACCCAAACAGCTGCTTGCATGAAGAGTAGCTCAGTCACGTGGAATTTGTCACCTCTGTCCTCCAGTAAGCTCAGTGTCCTAAGCCACACCCAGGGTGAACACAGCTTGCCTGGACCATGGTCTAGCCGTTCTAGCTTTATCAGTTGTAGTTTCTCACACTGTGGCCTATCATTTTTTTATTACTCATCCCCAAGCAAACTAGATCCCGATCCTCAGATTCATACGCTGTAGGGCAATACATCCAAACAAGGACAGAAACTGTATTCTCCAGTCTGATCAGGAAGCTCTGTAGTAAATTTAAGAAAATGGTTAGTCTTGCCCAGTCTTCCAAGATACCAGGGCAGTAAGATTAATGTTTACATAAAATTCTTATGGGAACAACATTTGTTCATAAGGGGAGAATAAGTCTGACTGCTAAGTAAATGCAAGATATTTCTCCCAAGAGTTATACCATATTGTGAATAAAGTTTAAATCAGGCACAGATGAAGATGACAGAGCTCTTTCAGAGACAGAAAAATATTCAGCCTTTTCAGTTATTCCTATTTATGTCAACTTTCTTCTCACTAGAATGACACCGGTGTGCTCTGTGTTCATGCCTGTAGCCGTGATCTAAATCAAGATCAATGTGGCTGCATAGTGTTCCCCAGGAATGGAATACTGGCGATTACTAAGATCCTGATAAATTTCGAGAGTCATCCCCACGCTTGAGCATACATCAGGATCCCCTGAAGGGCTTGTTAGATTGCTGGGCCCCATGCCTAAGACTTTCTGATTCAGCGGGTCCCAGATAAGGCCCGAGAATTTCTGTTTCTAAAGTTTTCAAGGGACGGCTGATCCCACTAGTCCAGGGATCACACTTTGAGAACACTGATTTTTGAAGCCATCAGTGCTGGATGCTCTCTTAGAGGCCACTTCCAGGCTATCCTTTAATTTTGTGAATCTTTACGTATGAATGTACACCAGTACATGCTTATAGTACATAATGTTTACATTCCTTGTGCGGAGTTGGTACACGTACATAACACACCTTAATTCCTTTCTTTTTTTTTATTTTATTTTAAACCAAGAACATGTATTGGTACATTCTACATACAATGGTCACATTCATTACATTAATTCTGTACCTATACATGATGTATCTTGGTTCTCCCCCCTCTCCCCCC
>PVJO010014158.1:0-49248 GCA_004026905.1 Hystrix cristata
GAAGGAAGACGGTGCCGGCTCTGGACTGGCCATTGTGTCCCCTCCCCCGAGTCCCCCAGCCGAAGCTCTGACCAGCCTGGTGGTGTCGGGAGGTGGCCGGTGGGGGCCATCGATGGGTCATGAGGACGGGGCCCCGAGTGGGATTAGCACCCTAAAGAAGGGACCCCGAGATCCCTGCCGCTTTGGGAGCCTGCACCCGGAGCCCGACCGGGCCGCCCTGGACCTCGGATTCGCGGCTGCGGAAAGGAGAGAAGAAGTGCCTGTCATTTGCGCCACCAGCCAACAGTGCCGAGTCACACAGTCTGACCAGGACCCCACAGCCGCCCACAGAAGCGGGGTAACGTCCACACCTCCCCTGATGGAGACGGAGGACGGAGAGGGCACCCCGCACCCTCTGCCTGGCGCCCCAGCGCAAACTGTCCCGCCGGCACCCCCGTCCTGGGCCGCTGTGACAGAACCCCAGCCTGGGTGACCCGATGAACACGGCTGCACGTGGTCCCAGGCCGGGGCCGTGTGGCCCGAGGGCACGAGGTGGCATCCAGAGACCTGGCCGCTCCTGCGCCCTCGCGGAGCCTCCCAGGGCCGCGAGAAAGAGCGGGCCAGCCCTGGGTGACAAGCGGCCCGTGGCCGGTGCTGCAGCCTGCCGCCCGCAACCTGCAGATGGGAACACGGCTGGGCTCAGGTCACACAGGAGCCCGGGACAGGAGGGCCACAGGGAAGAGCCCGGCCTGGGCTTGGAGCTGCGGGACCTCAAGCTGAATAAACAGCAGAGAAGGCCTTCCCAGGGCTCCAGTGGGGTGCATTCGCTGGAGGGCTGCCCACCACCCCAGCCTCACGGGCCCCGCGATTTCCAGTCAGGACCTGCTGGGAGTGGAGAGTCACCTCCCGTGACCACGGCCACCCTACCATGCCACAGCACAGCCTGAAGGGGGCTACACTTGCCTTTGCTCTCTGCTCTGTGACAGTGTTGAGGCTGTGGGGATAAGAGTGGCCTCTGGGGGATGGGGACCCACCACGGGGACCCCCATGCACTGCTAGACCAACTTCCTCCAAGCTGGAGCCACAGTTGGGGTCACACCTTCACACGCTTCCCTTCTCTGGATTCCCCAGGCCCTCTGCTGCTGTCTTCCGTCTCCTGCTCCCACCCCGGCACTGGACCCGAGTGGGGGCAGGTGGGGGGAAGGGGTACCAGGCTGGAGCAGAGACAGGGGAGGTGTGGTAGGTTCTGGGGAAACCCCAAGTCCTAAGACTGTGAGCTGTGACCCCCATGGCAAAAGTGACCTTCTCTCTCCTCACTCTCTCCTCCTGCCCTCTTCCTTCCTTCCCTCCTTTTCCCCTTCCTTCCTTCCTTCCTTCTTTCTTTCCTTCCTTCCTTCTTTCCTTCCTTCCTTCCTTCCTTCTTTTCTCTCTCTCTCTTTCTTTCTTCATTACTGAGGATTGAATCCAGGGCTTTCATACTGAGCTACATCCCCAGTCCTTTAAGAAACTTTTTTAGACGGGATCTCATTAAGTCACTAAGTTGCCAGGCAGGGCTCAAGCTTGTGATCCTCCTGCCTCAGCCTCCCAGAGTGCTGGAATGACAGGCATGTGCCAACACATGAAAGAGATTTTAAGTAGTGTTAAGGATCTTGAATTCCTGGGCCCTGTGTCACCACAAGGGTCCTTGGGAGAGGGAAGCTGGAGGGAACGTGAGGAGACAGAGGAAGGAGAGGAACAAGGAAGTTGGAGGGTGCTGTGCTGCTGGCCCGGGTGGTGGAGGAGAGGCTGTGAGCCAGTGATTGCAGGCCCCTCCTGAAGCTAAACGTAGCCAGGAAAGGATTCTGCCGGAGCCTCGCAGGGGACACACCTGACCCCCATTCTGGGGAGCCTGGGGGTGGTACAGGCACCTCGTGGCCGCCCGTTACACTCAGCGTGGTGGCGGAGAGCCGACGGGAGCACCAACGCCTGGCAGCGGCGGCTCTGATCAGCAATGGCCTCCTCTGCAGCTTTATTGATGCCCACAGCTCCCGCCACCATGCTGACCGAATAGAAAAGGGACAAACGACACGGAACCCAACAGTCAGCACATGGGGGGTGTGTGGAGGTTCAGCTCCTGCAGACCAGGGTCCCGGGGCCTCGTCTCCTCCCACAGCGTGGCCTGGGCTCCCGGGCTCCCTTCGCCAGGCGACTGTGATGCCGCAGCCGTCATCCGCAGGGCAGAGCCGCAGACAGCAGTGGCGAAGGCCAAAGCAAGCGGCCGGCATTCCGCGTGTCACAGTGTGCTGTGTGCGTCTGCAGGCCACACGCCAGCAGGGATGCCCCGCGACGATGGCCCTCGCGGGAGGCGGCTCAGCTGCCCGGGATCCAGCTCCTCCAGTTGAACGCCGCATTGGCCCCATGCGTGAGAGTCCTCGCGGGGGGGCTGGCCGGCTCCCACTTCCCTTCCTCTCTGTTTTCTTCACAGAAGCACATGCCCAGGGCAGGGATCTAGAACAGAGCGTGAAGTCCCGTACCAGTGTTTCACAGCAAGTCGGCCCATTGCTCGGTTTGGGATGAGTTAGTTGTAAAGCCAACTAGCAGGTGTTCCAGGGCTTGGCAGGCGCGTGACCCTCCCAGGCTACGTGGTCTTAGAATCAAGGCCAGAGTCTCACTGGGGACCATGGTCCCTGCCCCAGTCATGGACACGGGACACTGGGGAACAAGAGTAGGTAGAGGTGCCACTGGCCCGCCGATGGCTTATTGTGATAAAAAGATAAGAAGCCTGGGCAAGTCCAGCCTGGAGCGGCCCTCCAGGGAAGGCGGGCTGATCTCCTGAGGTTCCGGCCACTATTCCCTGGTCGGCTGGGAGTGTTCAACATGTCACCCAAAGGCTGGCCCCCAATCTATGCAGTTGTCACCTATTCATTGCTAGACGGTTACATCTACAGAGCCCAGCACCCAGGCTTGCAGGCAGCTCCAGTAAACACATGGTGTGACACTGCAGGCCAGCGGGAGACAGGTCCCTCCTGTCCCCAGAGGAAGAGCCAAGCCTGGTCTCTCCTTGCCCAAGTTGCTCACTCCTTACTGGACCATTTTTTTTGCCACTTGGGTAGCAAGGGATTGCGATGTGAGCTGAATTTTTAAAATAATCCTGCTGCTTGTTTGTCACAGCGTTGGGGGCAGAGGACTCGGGTTGCCATGGTGGAGATGATGGTGACAGCTTGTCCCCTTGGCCCCTGTCTAGACTGCCCTCTGCATAGCAGCAGAGTGCACATCCTCAGGGGCCGGGGTCTTGCTGGCCCTGGGGTGGCTGGGGACACTAGTTTGCACTCTGAGAAGGGAGTGTGACAGCCCTGTGCCTTTGAGGTGCTTGACTGTAGGCCCTGCAGATGGCGGGATGCACGCACCTTCCTCACCAGCTGGGCGAAGTCCCTGCAGTCCCGGGGTGGGAGCCCGAGGAGTGGCCGGGAGCAGGAGTCCAGCGCTGAGCCATGGCTGACGATGAGGATGGCGCCCGCTGTGAACAAAACACCTCAGGATCAAAGTGGCCATGGTGAGTGCCTTGAGCCCAGGGCCTTTGCAATGAGCTACATCCCCAGCCCTTTTTGTCTTTTATGTTCAGACAGAGTCTTGCTAAAGTCACTAAATTGCCCAGGCTGGGCTTTTGATCTTCCTGCCTCAGCCTCCCAGAGTGGGAGGGGTGGAGCTACCCCGTAGTACCCCACAGCAGGAAGCAGATGTGGTTGTCGATAACACTCTCCCCGGTCCAGTGTTTGTGCATTATTTTTCAGAGTGCGCGCTCTCTCCATGTAGGATGCAGCCCCGGACCACCAGCCCTGGGGATAGAGTAAGGGCTGATCTGTGCCACCACCCCCTTGCCGCCTCTGCCTGGGTGCTGCCAGCCAGAGATGGGGGTGTGGCAGCGACTGTCGCCCGGGCCTGACCTCGTGGCTTCCAGTTCCAGAATTGCACCCCCAGCTGCTGCAGCCTCAGAGATGGGACCCTCACTTGTCAAAG
This sequence comes from Hystrix cristata, assembly GCA_004026905.1. Classification (NCBI taxonomy): domain Eukaryota; kingdom Metazoa; phylum Chordata; class Mammalia; order Rodentia; family Hystricidae; genus Hystrix; species Hystrix cristata. Next base: position 3,976 of record PVJO010014158.1, read on the forward strand.
AGTGAGTCTGGGGATGTTGGGACAACTCCCACCCCAGAGGTGACCCCAGAACCCAAGGCTGTGCCCACCCGAGGATGGTGGAGACTTACGCTCCTGTGGGCTGGCGCCCAAGATCCGCTCCATGCTCCGTGTGCACCGGTCTGTGTACTGGATATAGCTCTCAGCTGGCAGGAGGGAGCAGAGGGGAAACGCAGGCCTGAAAGGAGGGGGGTGTGGCTGAGCCCTGGCTCCCTGGACGGGGACTAGGGTTGCGGGCTGGGGCAGCCCGAAGAAGCTTCTTCTGGACCATCCTGCTTCAGCCCCACCCTGTGTCCTGACCGAGCCCAGCAGGGCTGGGGAGAGAAGGACCCAAATGCGCTCCTTGACCGCACCTGGCCCACGCTCCTCTGGGGGGAGGGCCTGGGGGTCTGTGCTGTCCTTGTAGGTGAGTCTTAGCGAGAGCCCCCCACACTCCTTGTCCTCCCACCCCCAGGGCGACATCAGAGCACCCAGCGGCTGTCACCAGGACCCCTGACAGGTGGGCTCTGCAAGCGCTCCCACCCCCGCCTCACCGGCCGCTTGCCTCTCTATCCCATCTCCCATCCGTCTCTCACCAGCATCATAGCACATTTTCTTGAACAAGAACTAGAAAGCCGCCGTTGCAGAGACCCAAGTACTGCTACCTGTAGTCAGAGTCCACGTTGAAGCCCGCCTCTCGCAGCTCTGCCAAGGTCATGAAGGTCGGGCTGGCTTTGCCGGCTTCCCACTTTGTCCACTCGAAGATCCCGGGCTCTACTCTGATCTTCATTGTTTTCTCCAGTTTAAGTTCTGGATTCAACCGAACACAAGTGTTTATCATGGTCATATGAATGTGTCTCTTCTCAGCTAACTCTGACCTATGCACAGATCTCAATAATATCTTCCAAAAAATGTAGTTTTCTTCTAGGCGAACACCGTCCTGGTACTAAGCACAGCCATGTGCTTCCGAGACCAGCACTCCCTGCCGTTGGAGGCAGGACATTCTGCCCCAACCCCGCTACAACTCGACCCCCACTAAACCGTTGCTGCAGGCTCCACTGTCTGAGGGGCAAGTCTGCCATGGAGGATGTCAGGGACACAAAACCCCATGCTGATGGCCTTGGCCTGGACTAGACAAGTGGTGAAGGGAACGGAGCTGTCCTCCCAACAGCCCCAAGCATTTTCTGTCTTGACCACAAGACCTGCGGAGGAGGCATCTTGTTTTGAGTTGAAACAAAGACCTTTGTATGTTTATTTGAAATGGAGAAAATGTCATTAAATGTGACTGTTGGAAATGAAATGAAGTCCTCAAATGTGTTCTTGCCTGGAGGAATTTAGAAAGAGATCAACTCGGTAAGGCTGCTTGCCCTGAGCTGCACAGGGGAGATGGCATGGAGGGCACTGGGGGCCCTGGGTGTGTGGCCTCGGGTCTGCGCGTAGGACGCCTTGGGCCCACTGTCTGGTGAAAGACGCTGGCAGACGGTCCCTGCACTGGCACTGAATCTACAGAAAGCTCAGGCACGATGGCATCTCGGGTGTCTGGGAAATAGCCGGGGCCTGTGTGCCTGGGCATCACCTTTTTCTCCGTTAACGTGGGATTCAGAAACCCTGCGGCCTTCTGCAGGCATCGTAATAACAATTCTGCATGTGATGCAGAAGTCAGCGAGAGATCACGTTAAACACACTGACATTAGCAAGGTGGGAAACATTTTTGAGAATGTTTTATTTTGTATGCAGGAGACCCAAGTAATACAAGTCAAAAAATAGTCCCGCAAATTGGCATAAGTATGTTAGTAATGATGAACCAGAACAATGACCAATAGGGTAAAGTTAGGAAAAATGTTTTCAAAGCTTTCAGCCATATATATATATTTTTTATTTTGGAGGCTGGCCCATAAAACACTCTTTTTGTTTTGTTTTGTCTTGTTTTGTTTTTTTGGTGCTGGGGATTGAACTCTGGGCCTTGTGCTTGCAAGGCAAGCACTCTAACCATTGAGCTAAACCTCCAGCCCATAAAACATTCTTTATCCTTCTGTGCATGTTGTTATGGTGAGGAGAAGAAGGTCAAGGTCATCATGGGAAAAGAACCTGACCATCCACAACAATAAAGTCCCCCCCGGGAGGAGGTCACTGGCAGAGCTTGCAGCCCGACACAGCTCACTGGTGACATTTCCTCCTGGCTCACCAGAAATTAAACTAGCTTTGGAGGATGGTGGAAAGCCCCATCTTATGCAACCAGCAAAAATGCTCAATAAGGTAGGTGTGGTGGTCCACATCTTTAATTCTAGTCCTACGGGAGACTGAGGCAGGAGGATCACACTTTGAGCCCAGCCTGGATGGCTCAGCAAGTTCCTATCTGAAGATAAAAAGTACATAAAGCTTTGGGAGAGTAACTCATCGTGAAGGCCCTGGGCTCAGTTCCCAGGACCTAAGAAGAACAAAAACTTGGCCTATTGTAAGGTCTGAGAGGCCAGGGCCGGGGCCAGCGTAGAGGACAGGAAATCAGGCATGAATCGGATTGTATATTTTTTGCTTTGGTCACATCTTATTACTTTAGTTGTTGGAGTAATTGTGAATATACGGACTCTAAAATCCCAGGGGTAAAGTTACTTCCTGTATAGAGTACGTTATTCCATCATCGTGGTTGAGAGTTATCCTCAAGCCAAAGACTCAGAGCAAACATGGTCAGAGGGGATTGTGCAAATGTCAGGGGGGCTGGCACCTCGTGTCCTCTGGCCAAGGGCAACCCTGGGCGGCCACCTCTCCCCTCCCTCGCTCAGTGCAGAGAAGGGCAGGGACCCAGGCCCTCGACACTGGCCTGGGAGAGCCGGACATTGTGGGACCTCGCACCTGGCTCAGGGCTAGACCTCTGAAACACCAGCTGGTCCCAGTCCCCTTGTCTCAGCCTGGCCCCTGATACTAAGAGCCCGCGACTCGGCAGCCGAGTGAAGCCACGGGGTGTGTGCACATGTGTGTGTCTGTGTGTGTGTGCGTGCCTGGGTGTACCAGCTTGCGGCTTGCACGCATGTGTTGCGGGGAGGTGAGGCAGGGAGCTGGCAGGCCTGCCTCATCCCAGGGTCAGGCCACATTGTCCAACAGCCTGACTAGACGTCATGTATTTGGGGCTCCTTGGGGCTCACCTGGTTGTTTTTAAAAGCTGACATCATTCTTTTACTTTTCTTCTGCCCTTTGTGGTATCGGGAGTTGAACTCAGAACCTTTGAACTGAGCTACATCCCCAGAGCATTTTTATTTTTTATTTTCAGACAGAGTCTTGCTAAGCTGCTAAGTGACCCTCCTTTCTCGGCCTCCAGCAGTGACCCCACCTGTCCCTGCTTAGGGCCTGCATCCTCGTCAGGCTGCACATACCCTCAGCCCCAAAGCCCTCTCTCGCTTCCGGCCCTCGCTCCTCACCCGGCCTGTGTCAGATCCCCGCCCCACCTGCTCCTGTCCTGGCTGGCTGGAGGAGACCCGGAGCTCAGGCCCCCGCTTCCTGATACCTGGGTCACCCCGTCCAAACTCTGCAGTTGTCCGGCGGCCTCCCCCTTGTGCCCATCTGCTGGTGACCTGGCTTCCCAGGCCGGGCGGGGACTCCCTTCCCTCGGGTAGATGCTCAGAAGCCCCCAGCTTCCTGCCACCCCAGGATGCTGGATAGTCCCAGCAGCAGGCTCTGTCCCAGAGAGCCATGCACTTTGGGCCAGGCAGGACCTGAGAGTTCCCAGCTCTCTTGGGTTGCAAAGGGCACTTTCCGGGCCTTTAGACACCTGGTGGAGGAGCCACAGGCAAGCAGTGGAAGGCCCCATGCTCAGCCATGCCACTTTTACTGCTCCCACAACCCTGGCATTTCAGAAATGGCAGCGGGTAAGTTCCTGCCAGCAGCTGCTGCAGACTACCTAACTGCCTTTGGCTGGGTGGTGGCTATTAGATGCTTATGGTCAGATTCCTCCCTTCCTCCCCTCTCCCCACGGAGAACAGCCTGGAGCTCACGGCCACAGGCAAAGGTTTTCAGCGTTCCACCGACCTTCCAGGATGTGTTTGGCCGTCTGCACACAGCGGAGCGCAGGCGAGGAGAAGACAGCAGTGATTCTGATGCCACTGTCCAGGAGGGAGTCCCCTGGAAAACAGCAGGTGGGAGACAGCCCGGTGACTCTACCCCAGCCAGGCGGCACACTCCCTCTGGCAGGCAGGGCCTGAGAGGTCCCCGGACTCCCACCTCCAGGGCGGGTGGACCTGTGCCCGTGACCGCTGCTGCTCTCCTGACCGCGATATTATGGGGTGCAGGGAGATGACCTGTCTGGGCCTGGTGGATCACAAAGAGCAGAGATAATTCTCTGGCAGAGAATTTGGAGGGATCTGAAGTAAGAGGCATTTGGTGCGTGAGGAATTCTCTGTTGCTGTCACAAAGGATGGAGGCGGCCATGTGGCCGGGGAGCAGTGGCCTCAGGAGCAGAGTGGCCCAGCCCACAGTTGGTAAGGAGTGGGCCCTGGGCATCTGGCCAGGGCGTCTGAGTGTGCCTGGGGGACCCGCGCTCCTGAAGGGCTCCGCTCTGACCCTGCACCGCTTACGTCTTCGGGAGTTTGCTGGTGGCTCAGGGAGGGACAGCTGTAAAGTGAGTACATTTCCTGTAATATTGGAAGCCTTGCTTTGGGGAAGAAGATGGTCTCTACAGTATAAGAACCACACCACGTGAGAGCCGGCCAGGTTTGGGGGAGCCCCCCACCCCGAAACAAGATCTGTTGGAGTCCTAACCCCTGGTCTCGCTGATGTGACCTTATTTGGGAACAGAGTTTTAGAGTACAATTGGCCTTCTTTATCTGCACAACCTGCATCCAAGAATTCAACTGTGGATCAAAAACATTTGCTAAAAATGGGTTCTGTGCTGAATGTGTACAGGCTTTTTTCCTTGCTATTTCCTTGCTATTCCCTAAACAATACAGCACACCAGCTCCTTATAGCATTTCAGGTGTATTAGATGCGACAAGTCTGTAATCGTCTAGACATGACGGGTGTGTGTGGAGGGTGTGACACTCTTTTCCCGAAGGGCTTTTGAGCACCTGAGGATTTGGGTGTCCGAGGGGGGAACCAGTCCATCAAGGACCCCGAGGGTCAGCTGCAACCAGATTAAAATAAGGGAAGCTCTAACATAGCCGGTGTCTTCTAAAGGGGGAGTTTTCATACGGAGACAGACAGAAGACAGCTGAAGATGCAGGGAGAGGATGCAGCCTGCAAGCCCAGAGGGGCTGGACCTGACTCACCCACAGCCCCTGAAGGAATCAGCCTCCAGATACCTTTGCAGGGTGCCCCAGACACTTACTCTGGAGTGTGTGAGCATCTTGTGAGCATCGAGGCACAAAGATGGGGCTGCAGAAGCTCACATGGGGAGGGCCATATGTGTAGGTAGCTGCAGCATGCACTGTGTATACACACGCATGCATGCACGCACACACACACACACACGCGCACGCACACACACACACACCACCTCGCTCCTCTACAGGAGAAGCAGTCCTGTGGGCTGTGCAAACAGCTCACACCAACTCTGGAGCCAGCTGTCAGCTCCTTTGAGGATGTCACCTCCCGCTAGAGGGCCCCACACACCTGCAAGTCTGGCCTGGAAAGTTCCACAGGACGATAACGGCGGGTCATGTTCGAAGTCCTTGAGTCCGCTGCTCCGTCTGGGCAGACAGCGAGGGAAGTTCAGATCAGGCCTGTAGTATTTCCCTAAAGCAGAAGCGAGCATCAGATGTCCTGGCTGACCGTGTTAGGGCACGTGGGTCCCACCAGACTCCCTGTGGTGAGATCCACATCCTGAGCAAGGTCACGATTGACGCCGTCGCCGACTGTGTGGTCTCTTGGGCGTGCTGTGTGGCGTGGATTGGACTTGAAGAGCTAAGGCAGTTTTGCACACATGCAGCATCTCTTCTAATATGGAGCCCCAGGAACTGTGAGCCCCCTTTGTCCTCCTACAGCCCCGTGACAGCCACCCCTCCCCCGCCAGCAAAGAGCCTGACGGAAACTAAGTATCTCCGTGGCCAGTTCAAGCTAACCCAGAGAGAGGCTCAAGTCAGCATCTGTTCACAAGGTGCTGCTGAGCCATCCTGCCAGCCAGAAGTGTGTGCTGCTGCCTGCAGGCTCAGCATACTGATGGTTCTGTGGCTCACGACACAGCCAGTGACGGTGGACTGGAGAGCAGGGGTGTTGACTGCGACATAGCACCTTGTCACTTTGCATTTGACCTTGAGTTGTTCTGGGCTCAAGCCCTGACACCAGGAGCCAGCAGCTGTGTGACTGGAAATGAAGGACTTCACCTCTCTTAGGAGTAAGAAGGGGAAACGACATTGCTGCCAGGAGTCCCCGAGTTAAAGCCCAGTGCCTGGCTCAGGTAGATGGCCCATGAATAAGTCATAGGGCCGGTAAGCTGGGCGTGGCGGGGTACACCTGTCATCCCAGCACTCTGGGAGGCTGAGGCAGGAGGATTCCAAGTTTAAGCCAGGCTGGGCAATTTAGTGACTTAATCCTGTCTCAAAACAGAAAATGGGCTGGGGATATAGCTCAAGATGAAGGTTCTGGTTTGCAGTGCTGGAAATGAAAGTGATAGGGCCGATTCCTTATCAACACCGCCACGCCATGCCCCCCTGCACTCTGGCTTCCTTTCAGTGACCCCGAAGCGCCGGTCCAGCAGCCATGGGGACACCCTCTAGCCATTCTAGAGGGTGGAGCTGTTGGGATCTGGCACCACCCTGGAACCTGGAGACGGGCCCTCGCGGCTCTGGCTGCTCACCGCACGCTCTCGACCTACCATCTGGCGTGGAGCATTGCCTCAGCCAGCACTTCCCGAAGACCTGGTCCACGCGCTCCCCGTGGCGCACCACCAACACGCTCCTCCTCGCGATCGTGGCCTGCGTGGGAAGCCGGAGTGCTCAGGGCTGTATTGGACTCCGTCCTCCTGGTCATCGGCAGTTGGCCTGGAGACGGGCCCCGTGTGACTGGGTCACTGCAGTGACGGGACCAGGGACTGCGTCGCTTTCCCCCAACTTCTTATTTCCTGAGCAGGATAAGATCTCAGAGAGGAAAGTGAGGGACTGCTTCATACCATCGCCAGCGGCTGCTCTTTTCCAAGTCCACGTCCCTCCACGGAGATCTCTTAGGACATCGTCTCCCTCCGTCTTTACATTATCACTATGTATTTCCTGTCTGTCTGTCTGCACACCCACCTTTCCATCTACTTCCATACCCTCTATTGTCTTTATGGGCAGCCCTCCTCTTCTAAGGAGCCCTCCAGGACTGCCTCTTATGTAAAACAGCTTTGCGTAGAACCAGCACACATCTTCTTATGCTATAGACCATCTCTAGTAGACTTATAACACCCAACATAACATGTATTTTACATAAATCCTACATAACTGCATAAATAGTTACCCTGCATTGTTTAGGGAACAATGACAAGAACAAAGTCTGCGCATGCCCAGCACAGATGTGCTAGAGTTTGGATCTTTAGTGTCCCAAAGGTCATGTGCTGAAGGCTTGGTCCCCTGCCTGGGGTGCTCCTGGGAACCGGATGGAATCTTAAGAGGGAGGAGCCTGGTGGGGGGAAGTGATGTCACTGGGGGGCGTGGCCCTGAATGGGTTAAGGGGACCCCAGCCCTCCCCCTCTCTGTCTCCCTCTCCTCCACATCTGTCTCTTGCTGTGCTTCCTGGTTGTCTCCATGGTGTCCTGCTCTGCCACAGATCCAGAGCAACAGGGCTGAGCAAATTGTTGGATTTAAACCTCTAAAACCATAATCCAGAACACACTTTTTGTCTTTTTAAGTTGATTATCTCAGGTGTTTTGTCATAGTAATGGAAAAATGACTGATGCAAAATGGAATTTTTCATGTATTTTCGATCCACACTTGTTTGACTCACTGGGTAGAGAGGTGTGGACAGGAGGGTTGACTATATTTTATTGTTTCTTCTCAGCATGAGCGTGGCTTTGCCGGTGACCAGGGTGCTGAGGACTGAGACAGCCAGAGGATGCCAGGACAGCAGTGTGCCACAGAAGCCTTATGTACAAGCTGGGACCCTTGGGGAGGTGCCGAGGCCCACCATCACCCTGGAGGACACCATGAGGCCAGCAACATTGCCCACACTGACCCTTCAGTTCCAGAGGGTGCCACTCAGCCCTGAGGGCAGGACATCTTGGGGCCTGTTCCAGAGCTAGATGGGGACCCTCCACCTCTGGTGCTGCCCAGCCCTGGTACTGCTCATGACTCTGAGGACTTGAGCTACTGCTGTCCCCATGACACGGCTTTAGGAGAGAAGGTGCCAGATGTGGGACCATGTGGCAGCCCACATGCCTCTCCCAGGAGCTGAAGATCTCCTCAGAGCTGAAGGGTAAATTCAAGAAAGATGCTTCATAGAAAGGGTGGGGCCAGAGTGGACAGTGGCTGCCATGGGAGGGAGCGGGGAGCTCTAGGGCAGGACAGGGCTCCCGCTGAGGTTGTCAGGATGAGCAGGGCGGGGTGGCACAACGTAGGGCAGCCCAGCGTCCTTTCCCCTCCTCTGCTCCAGCTTTGGCAACACAGCTCTGGGATTCGAATGTGAGTGCTAAGGTTTGGGGTGTCTTGCTGCCGAGCAGGTTTGCAGGTGAGATGTGTTCTTCCTCAGCATGACCCCATGCAGCAACCTCCCACCACTTTTTGACTTTTCTCAAATCCTAGAGAGGAAAATGTAGTGCCTTTAGCCGCCCCACCCCAGCCCCGTCCCCTGGAGCAGGGGACTTAAAACCTAGGCAGGCTGCAGACCATTCTGATTGCTCTCGCTTCTGTGGATAGTGATGGAACTGGCACACAGAGTCTGCTGAGTGTCCCCAGTGTTGGAAAGCAGGTGGGGATCCCTGGAAAGGAGCAGACCCAGGGAGCAGGACAGAGAGAGGCCTAATCGGCCTCCCCGCACTCCTGGGCTCAGCACCACGGACAGCTCCCAACACCTCCAGAGGCTCAGGCTGCTGACCTGGACCATGTCGCTCCAACTGCTCTCGGACCGTCAGATGTTCCAGGTGACTCCGACTTCCTGTGGCAGGTGCAGAAGCCATGATGAATGTGAGCACAGGGGAAGCCGTGAGTCTGCATGCGCACTCTTTCTGAGGGCTGGATGCATCTTCTGCTCAGGCACTCGGCAGGGCCAGCGAACACTGGGGCCGTGTCTTAGCGGGCTGTGGGGACCTTATGTGGAGATGGGCGCCCAGCTCCAGGCACAGCTCTAAGAGCAGCCCTGCCTCACTCTCTTCCCATCCCAACGTGTGGCTGGGCAGGGGTCACCCGTCCTGGCACGGTGCCCCTTGAGAAGATGCACCAGCATCTCCTGTCTCCCTAAGGCCAATCTGCAAGGAGACGGCAGGCCGGCATGTGCCCAGAACCCAGCCTGCCTAGCTGGGGTCCTAAACGTTGCAGTGGTTTGGGCTGAGGCTTTGGATTTGGGGCATTTTCTCCCCTGAGTGACCCCAGAGCACCTGCAGTTTGAAAGAGGGGAGCTTTGTGAGGGAAATATGGTGATAAAGTGAAAGAGGGGTACTGGGGAGTGGGCTGGACCAGCCCTTAGAGCAGGGGTGACAAGCCTACAGCACACGTGCTGCAGCAGGCTGTCTGTATCACCAAAAGCTCTAGAAGGTTCGCCACCACTGACCTAGAGTCTGTGGAGCAAGGTGGGGCCGGATCAGCTCTCTGGACAGATAGGACTGTGTTCATGTCCCGGGGCTCCATAGAAAGGCACCCCAAACTGGGGCGAGGGGGAAACACAACAACAGGAATATTTCCTCCTGAAGTTCTGGAGGGCAGAAATCCAAAGTCAGGACCAGCAGGGCTCTGTGCTGGCGGCTCCGATACGTGCTCCCCAGAGGCTCTGTCTTAAAGGTCTGGCTGCTGGTGGGCTTTGGGGAATTGACGGGACCACGAGGGCTGTAATTTAATCAGGGGATTAATCCACCGACGAGACGCTGGTTTGAAGTCAGGAGTGATGGCATGCCTGTGACTCCAGTGCTCTGGACGCCTGAGGCAGGAGGCTTGTAAATTCAACCCCAGCCCGGGAAACCTAGCTGCTGAAGGAGACCCTGACTCAAAATGAAAAACAAAGGGCTGGAAGTGTAGCTCAGCGTAAAGGCCCTGGGTTTACTCCTCATGACTGGGGGTGGGGGCGGTTTTGATTTGATGGCATTATTGGGAGTTGGTAGAAACAGGAGGTAGGGTCTAGCTGAAGGGACCGGGAGTCATGGCAATGTGACCTTGGGGCTGTATCTGGTCCCTGGTCTTCCTGTCTGGCTTTCTCATCCTCTGCCTCCTGGCTGTCTTGAAGTGAGCAGCTTTCTTCCTCACACCCTTCCACCATGCTGCGCTTCCTCACAAAAGGCTCAGAGCCACAGGAGTGCCAGACCATGGACTGAACCCTGAAGCCATGAGCTAGATATAAACCAGTCTTCCTTGAAGTTACTCAAGCTATTTCATCGCAGTGGTGAAGGCTGGCTCGTGCAGGCTGTAAGGAAGACATTCTTCCTCCCCTCCAGGTGACCCTCAGCCTGTGGCTGCCTCAGCTAGTCTGTCTGCATGTGGCCACCCCGTCTGTATGACTTTCTGGTCTCCCTCTTGTGAAGATCATTGTGATGGCCTCTAAGGCTTCTCTGGACCATCCGGGATCATCTCTCTCCGGGTCCTTAACTCCAGGGCTTCTGCAAAGACCCTTGTCCTTGTCAGGCAGGTCTGTGGGCTCCAGGGCTTACAGCCTCTTGTCTGCAGGATCCTCATTTCAGCAGCAGTTCGCCTGCTGTACGGAAGAGGTGAAGCCAGACCAAGGGAGGGGTCCAGTTTCGGAGAGGTGTTTGTGCTGTGTTCATCCATTTAAAGCTCCAGCAGGGGTCGGCACGGGCAGAGTATGGGGGACTTCTGTTCCTGACCGCCCCCGGCCTTCACCCTGGAGGGCACACTCCATAGAGAGTCCTGCGGGCCTGCTCTCTTACTCCCTGAGGATAATGGCAGGAGGTGGTCAAGGACACGGCTGGGGAAGAAGGATCAGCTGTGGGGTAGATTTTGGGAACTGAACCCACCTTCTGGGTTAAATGTTAGCCCAGGCCCAGGATGCCCAGGATGCCCAGGTCTAAACACAACAGGAGAAGGTGACCAGGTAGCTTAGCTTCTGCACAACAGGTCCCCGGGCATGCGCACAGTGGTCTCCTGAAGCCCTTGGCTGACCCCACCCCAATTACCATGTCACCGACTAAGCAGATTTGACCCTGTGGGTTTTGGATGCCATTGGCACCTCCTCCAAGAGCCGTAAAAGCCACCACCCAATGGAGGGGCTGAGTCCAGCTGCTCACCGGCAGGAGTCAGACCTCAGACCAAACCCAGTCCTGCCCCAAACCCCGAGGCTTGAAACCCTTGGCCCCGAGCCCCCCGGCCACCCTGACCTCTTCCCACTAACCCGCTCCCACCCTGCGGAGCAGATCTGTCTTTTGGATTTCAAACAAATCACAGATCCTCCGCTACTCTTGAGAGTCCTGCTCAGTTCTTTCTTCAGGACATCGGGAGTCTGGACAGGACCCCAACATGGTTGTGCTGGTGCTGGGCAGTCCAGGCAGGGGCCCCTCCCTGACGGCTGGTACCTGGCTCCCTGGTCAGTGGATCCTGGGCCCGAACCTCCCCTGTGGTTGAAGGCCTGGCTGGAGAGGGCCGTGTCACCTTCCAGCGCCCAGGGTCCCATGCTCAGCTCCTGACCAGGCCTCTAGCGTGTGGAGTGGTTCCCAGGGAAGCATCCTGGGTGAGTGGCTGGGGCTGCAGTAACAGTCCCATGTCCTGGGGGCTGAAACAGCAGGCGTTTGTTTTCTTATAAGTGGAGACCTCTCTCCTTGGCCGGCAGATGGCGCCTTCTCCGGGTCCTCATAGGATCGCCTGTCCCATGTGTGCCTTGTCTCCATCTCGCCTCAGAAGGACACGACCAGGGTGGATTAAGGCACATGCTTATGACCTCATTTTATCTTAATCACTTCTATAAAAGGCAGATCTCCGAACACAGCCATGTTTGGAGGGTTGGGCCTGAGAGGGCTACATATGAATTTAGGGGACACAATTCACCCATCGCAGAGGGAAACTTTTGTCTGGTCATTGTACTGTCCGTCAAGTGAGATTTATGGCCAGGGATGAGCCCGGCTCTGGGACTCAGGGATGGGTCAATACCACAGTGGCCCTGGCCCTGACGGTGACACCCTCTTGGTCCCCAGGGCCTGGATATGTTGGGCAGTTGACTTCTGCCTCCTTCACGAAAGCTCCCAATGCTGGATCTGGGTTGGGACTCTGCACCCCACCAAGCTCCTTTCCTCTGCAGTCCCCACTTTCAGACCTGTGAATGAGGTGGGGACATTGTCCGTGTTGGTGGGGTTGCTGGGATGAGAGATGCTAAACTGATGTCCGCCACACGGCAGGGTGAGCCAGGGGCTGATTTGGGAGCAGCAGGGTCAGAGGCCTTCCCACACGTGGGACAGCTGCCCAAGGGCCAGCTGTGGTGCTGTCGCAGGGTTCCTTGTAAAGGGGCCAAACTTCCGGTCAGAGGACGACCCTTTGCCCAGCTGGCCAGATGCCAGATGATGGCCTCGGGGGACCACATGACATTGCTAGCTGTCCCCCTGTGCCCTGCGCTCCTGGAAGTGTCTGTGTGGGTGGAGCCTGGCCCCTCTAGCCCACAGAACAGGCTCCTTATCTCTCCCCGCCTGCCTGGAGGTGCCTTCTTTGGGCTCAGTCTGTCCTTAATGCAGGAATGTGGACCGTGCTATGTCTTCTCCGTGTGTGGGGTCCCAGAGACTGGACTTGTGCTGTCTACAGGAGTGCATGGTGGGTCCCCTCTGCCCGGGAGGACAGACCAGGTGCAGCCTCCAGGGCTTCAGTCCCGCTGGGAAGCACCCCATGCTGGTCCACATCCGAGTCTGCCCTGGGGCAGCAGGGAGCATGTTTTGTGGACCGAAAGCCAAACCCAAGTGGCGCTGTCTACCGCAGAGGTCACAGAAGACATGGTTTTACTTAAGAAGTGGGTTCTCTTACCTGCAAGGCCTGTATGCTGCTGATACTCCTTGATGCTGCTGGAGGGTGAAATTCTCCGTTCCGTCTGCCGCTGGCTTCTCCGTCCTTCCTGGAGTGCGCGTCCATGGCTAGACTGAAGGTGTATGTCCTGCGGGGAAGGAGAGAGCCGGGCTGCGAACAGGGCCTGCTGCTGCTGTGGAAACACAGCCCGTGTCCTGTGTGCACTTGCGAATGTGCAGGACGACCTCTGCGGATGAGGTAACTGCAGGATGCAGTGAACCAGTATGTGCAAAGTGCCCGGACTGCAGATGTGACTCTCAGACGTGGTTTATTGCTTCTAGCACCGTCTGTGATGGCTAATTTCATGGTCTAGCTGTCCAGGACACAGTATCCAGGTGATTGGGCAAACATTTACTTTAGTACTGGGAATTGAAGCCAGGGTCTTCACACAGAGCTACATCCCCAGCTTTTTAAAAAGTTTTTAATTTTGATACAGGTTCTTGCCAAGTCACTAAGTCACCCAGGCTGGGCCTGAACTTTCATCTCCCTGCCTCAGCGTCCTGGGTGCTGAACTGCAGGTGTGAGCCACCACACTTCACTGTAATGCTGTTTGACATGTCGCAGTGAGTGTGTTTTTAGATGAGACCGACATGTAGATGAGCAGACATCAGTGAAACAGATGGCCCTCTGCTATGCTCACCACCCGGCGGCCACCCTGCGTTTCTCAAATAGGGTCGCAGAGCTATTTCTGGGTTGCACGGGGTGTGAAAGTGCTTGGTACCACCCCAAATTTCCACCCATGCTTCGCTCTTGGTTCCGGCTGACTTCAGCATTGCTGTTTCCGATTTCCTTAGGACTCCGATATTTTGCTTTCTGATGGGTATTAGCAGTATGGAAAAATACAAAAAATCGAAAAAGAAGAAAAAGCATCCATCATCCACCACCTCACTTAACCACCAAATCTCACCCCGTTTCTCTCATTTGCCCACATTTTGATTTTTTAAAATCAGAGCCACTCTCAGAGAAAGCAAATCACATAGCTGAGAGGAGATAGGCAGTGCCATTGTGCCACGGGGCAGGCTGCCGGGCACATGGGGTGGTCCTTGGGTGCCGTGGCGACTGGAGGTGGGTGCCCAGGCACGCAGGCGTGTGGGGAGTGGGCAGACGGGGGCCCGACCCCCTGGGTTTGGGGAGCAGCGGGGGGTGGAACAGAGCAAACGAAGGGTCAGACTCAGAGGCAAGAGAGGAGAGTGTGAGGGGGCCGGGACCCCGACTGCTGTGGGCTCGCTCACACAGGAGCGAGAATGGGTGACCAGAGGATGTGGATCCACCACACCTTCAGGGACCACTTTGGCCTCACAGATGAGGCTTGGTCGTGGGTCCAGGCAGAACCGAGAGCCCAAGGGGACCAGGTGGGTGAGGGGAGTAGGCAGATTCTGAACACAGAGCCAGTGGCTAATTCTGATGAGCTGGATGGAGCCTGAGAGGTGGGGAGGAGTCTGGGGGAAGCTGATTTATTTCTTTGCAGTGCTGGGGATGGAATCCAGGGCCTTGAGCATCCTAGTCCAGGGCCCCGCCACTGGGCCGCCCCTGGCCCAACCCCAGGCCAACTCGTGGAAAGATGGAGTTGCCCTTGCGTGAGATGGGGAGATGCTGGGTGGGGAGGATTTGGGAAAAGAGCTGGAGTTCAGTTTGGACGTCGTAAGTCTGGAATGTCTACCAGGGAAGAGTCCCGGGATGCGGGAGATGGGGAAGCCCAGGGACAGGGGTAGACAGGCACATGCCAGGTGGAGCTGCCACCCACCACAGGAGGGCAGGGAAGGGGACAGCAGCAGGGGTGAGGAAAAGACAGTTTTGGGTGGGAGGAAGCCCCTCAGAGGATAGCGTAGGAGAGAGTGGCCGGGTGCCCTGGGCGGCAGACACCGGGGTCCGATCACTGAGAGCGTACAGGTCTCCAGCGGCCTCTGCAAGGATTTTGCTGGAGCAATAGGAGAAAGACAGCTGGAGAAGGCTTTGCGAGAGAGGAAAGCAAAGATAGGAGCATGGGCAGTGCTTCGAGGGGGATTTGCTACACATGGGAGCAGAGAATGGAAATGGGTGGGAAACGAAAAAAAGGCTTTTACTTTTGCTGTTATGATGACGGCATGTGGAAGGAGTGAGGTGAGACCAAAGGACCAGAGGGCACAGGATGATGCCCACAGTGTGGTGGCCTTGGCCGGGCATTTGGACTGGGTGTCGCCAATCACAGGGAAGAGGAGCAGTGGGCGGGACTGTGCGTGGTTAGAGAGCGTCCATGTCACCTGCCACGGGGACGGGAGCGAGGCTGCAGCATGGGAGGGAGGGGGAGGCCGGGTCAGGGTGTGAGGGACATCAGGGCATCAGTGGTAAGAGTCAGGGGACCCGCAGGGGACAGCCACAGTGCAGGCCGTTTTCCATGGACGTGTTTAACCGGCAGGGCCTAGAACCTGGGACCGGGAGTTACCCCAAGAAGGCATGCATCTCCTGTGTGTTCCCCCACGGCCATAATGAGCGAGAGCACAGGTCCGAGGGTGGCCACGCGCACTGCTGGGGACGCTCGAGACAGTCTGCATGGCTGCAGCATCGCTGACAGGTGCACGGGGGGCATAGTTTGAAGAACCATTTCCCTAAGTGTCAGTGAGGTCGCCCTATCATTCTGAAGGACCTCATCTGAGGGGACAAGAGCCCCTCTCGTCCATCCCCTGGGCTCTTCCTTCCTAGGGATGGGGTCCTGGGGCCCCGGGGCCAAGAGCAGTGCTAAGGTTCCCAGCATACTGCTCATCTGCTTTCTAGGAATGATCTCTCCCTCTTGCTTTGTTGGAGTGCACCTGATCCACCAAGCGTTCACCAGCATTGACACTGTAAATTTAAAATCAAGGAACTGAGCTGTGTGGTGGTACACGCCTATAATCCCAGCAGTTGGGAGGCTGAGGCAGGAGGATCACTGCGAGTTGGGGCCAGCCTGGGCTATATAGTAAGACCATTTCAATCTCAAAAAAACCCAATAAATTAAAATAAATAAATAAATAAATAAATAAATAAATAAATAAATAAAACTAAACCTGGTCTGATTTGGGGGAATGGTGCATAGAACATAATTTTACTGTGGGGCAAGCACCTTCTCTCATTGTTTTATTTCTCGTCTCTTCTCTTTATTTTTCCAAATGAGCTTTGCTTTCCTCCAGGGAAGTTCTAGCAAAGGATCCAGCTGAGATTTTGCCTGGAATTTCTTTGAACCTGGGAATGATCCTGAAAGGAAAGATCTCCTCAGGTGCGGCCTGTTGTCATTTATTCAGCAGGTGTGTGCACACGTACTCGCTTTCCTAGAGCCTCAAGTCCTCAAAGTCTCCCACAACTGTCAAAGCTCCACTGACTTCTGTCCTCTGCTCATTCCAGGGCTGTCTGCTCCCACGACCGGGCCTGAGCCATTCTAGGACTACATTGTGGTTTTTCCCTTTTTACATTTTGAGACAAGGTCTTGCTAAATTGCCCTGGGGCTGACATCAAATTTGGCGATCCTACTGCCTCAGCCTCCCGAGTGCTGGGATTACAGGTGTGCGCCGCCACTCCCGGTTTAGTCCGTGTGTTCCTTTGCCTACGTGTTGCGCTGGGGTCCAGCCCAAGCAGATGGACCGCGTTCCCACGTTCTCACGTTGTCAGACGCTGGCAGGATCGCAGCTGCCCAAGGAGACGGGCGTTCACTGTGGACCCAACGGTCCCCTGTCCCCACAACCACACTCTAAGGGAGGAGGCCCCTCTCCAGGGTCTCACGTTCGTACAGGAAGCTGTGGTCGGCTTCCTCTTCCGGAGGGCAAGGCGGGGGCAACACGCCTGCTTGCGGCTCATGCTGCAGCCGGAGAACCTTGTTATCGGCAAGTGACATCTGTGAGGTTTACATTCAGGCACAAACTGAAGCCCTTGCTGGCTTCTCTGGCGCAAGGCAGGCAGGATGAAGACGGGCCGTGGCGGGCTCAGAGCTGTGATGTTCCTGCTCTTCTCTCTCGCTTGAGTCATTTGGGCTTAACACACCCCACGGAAACAGCAGTGGCTCAGTTCCATCCTGTTCATAGGAGGCAGTGTGCGCCGCTCCCTGGACAGCGTCACCGCCCCAGCGTCCGGGGACCTAAGCCCTGACGTTATGCTCTCAGCCCGGAGTCTGAGGCCTGAGATCACGGCACCCGGGCCTGGCCCCCAGGCCTTGCCCCATTGGGGTGCGTCTTCTCCCCGTGTCCGCACCAGGCCTGTGTATGCCTGTGTCTCGGCGCCCTGCTTAAAGGCATGGATTGGATCAGGGCGCACCGCTGACCTCATTTACAGTCCCCGTCTCGGAGTAAGGTCATATTGTGAGGTGCTGGGGGTGAGGACTTAGGGGCCACAGTTCAGCCCCCGGCGCTGCCTTCTCATGTCTGAGCTACTCGCTGCCAACCCGCTCGGTGGTTTTCAGAGTCGTCGGACATGTCCAGGGCAGTGCTGGGCTTCATCTTCTGGACTTGGGCCGGCCCTCTGCTGGGCTCTGCATCCCGCCTGTTTCCAGCTCCTGCTCAGGGTGCTCGATCCCGCTGGTTCTCCAAGCGCCTCCGTGGGGATCACCTTCCGGGTGACGTGGGATCTTCACAGTGTGGCACGGCCAAGTGTGGGCGTTAGGCTGGGGATGGGCCAGGACCTCCGTGTGGGACGAGGCCGTCCTTTGTGGCCTGGTCTCTCTTCTTGGGCACTAGGCATCCCTCTGCCCGAGTGTGCGCTGCACACACCCAGGAATTGTCCTGTGGCCGGTGCTGCGGTGCAGCAGGTCTTATCAAACACCCGCATGGTGGCCCACCTGTCCGCAGGTGAACCAGTCACATGGCCACGTTTCCACCACTTTGCACACTCTGGCGTGTGGAGGCCTCCGGGGACCATGTCTGCTTTAGAAAGCTTTATAAGGAGGATATTCAACACTTTGGAAAGACAGAGCTGGCTCATCCCATGTCACCATTGCTAGGACAATGGTGACTCCACAGTGGGAGGAGGCGCTCCGGCAACAGGGTCCTCAGACAGCCCGCTGTGCCAGCCAGTACTTGTTTTCTTTGCTTTTGCTGTAATTTTTGTTGACATCTATTAATTCCTACGAGAAACTCATCTGTAGAGAAAGGTGTCCCAGAAAGGTCAGGCATGAAAGGTGGATGGTTACGTTGGTGCCAGGTACTGGGTATGTTGAGGAGTGAACTGTGGCAGCCGTACACTCATCTTCTGTAGGGTCTGGGAACATCCGGGCTTGCCGATGGTCTGGTGGGTCCTTGGTGATAATGGCTCTCCATTCTGTGCAGGGAGTGACGGACGAGAGGCCATCGGGGCACCCAAGCTGCCTGGGACCTGAACGGTCCCCTCTCCCGTGGTCCCTGAGCAGTTTACCGGGCAGGGTGATGGATGGCGGCTCCGAGGGAGACAGGTGCTCTGCACACGGCCCAGTGCTGTCTCCCTGCATGCCAGAAGCCTGGCTCTGATGGGGCTCCTGGGCCCACAGCTCCGTCCACACGGCCTGGTGCTTCTTCCAGACCACAGTCTGCAGGCACCTGCGCCATCTGTGTCGGGGACATGTCCCACTCTCTCCTAGGGTTGGGAACCCCGAGTCTGGACCTCTCAGCGGCCGGGTGTGGACAAACTTGGCTGGTTTTGTCTGACTTGCTTATTCTTCCTTTAACCTGTTTCCTCATATTCTTTTCTTTAAATTTGAAATGGATTCATTCGTATTTTGAAGAAATAATGAATTTTCAAAAGATTTCGAATAGAAGACAGTGCGATGAGATGTCTCCTGTCATTTCCGTCCCACTAGGCAGGCGTTCCAGCCCCCGGCTTCCCTGAGTCACCCGCCAGAACTTCGCAGACATTGTGCCCACAGGGACCTTAGGGCACGCACGCATCATGCATGCATGTGTGCAAGCACCTTCCCCACCTGTGCTGTCTTCACAAACAGCATTGTGCTGCACACATTCTTCTGGAAGTTGTTTTTGTCATTTGTCAATAAATCTTGGGCTTTTTTCTTTTTCTTTCCTAGTGCTGGGATAGAACCACTGAGCCACATTCCCATCTTGGATAGATTTTTCATTAACAGGACATAAAATAGTTCCTCACGGTTGCATTAAAGTTGCAAGTATTTTGTTATATGGATGTATAACAATTTAGTTCACTGACCTTTTTTTGAGACAGGGTCACACTGTGAAGTCCAGGCTGGCCTTGAACTCATGGCGATTCTCCTGCCTCGGCCTCTCAAGTGCTGGAATTACAGGTGTGCACCACCATGCCTGGCTTAGACTTATTTTTTAATCAAATGTTTGCTTTTATAGGCAGTTTGGGTAATGAGTTGGGGATTAGGATGGGGCTGAATCCCGCAAGAAGGTGGGCAAGCTGTTCGATCTTCCTGTGCCTCAGTTTCTTCAGCTATAAAGGCAGCAATAATGGAGCCTGCTTTGGCGCTGCTGCAAGGATCAGCGACCTGATTGGGGCTCAGTGTTTTAAGGGATTGTGCCTGTCCTGGAACTGCTTAGTGCTGTTCCGACTGAGTGGATTCTGAGTCACTAGTGCGTTGCAGGCTGGGGACTGCTGGCTACCTGTCCCTGCCACGTTTACGTTTGTGGTCCTGGCGCTTATGAACGGGAATCGAGATGCCCCCGGGTGCCTGCAGAGATGCCAGGCTGGGCTGGAATCCAGCGACATGAGTCTGCTCAACCCCTCGTCTGGGGCGCAGCCCCTGGGCACAGGTGCCGTCCCTGGCTGGCAGGGCGGCCCCGAATGTGTGCACAGTTAGCAGGAAGGAAAGTGATATGTGAAGAAGCAGCCACGGTCACCTGGGCTCCCTTTGTAAACACTGTCAGCAAACACTTTTCTCACTTTTCTCCAGATCGAACTGGTTTTTGTTTGGCTCCTCCACTCTGGGTAGAATGAGCACCCCGCTGAGCTAAGGGGGAGCACGGAGACAGAGCAGAAAATGATAGCTAGTCTCACATGGCTCTCTGGAAGGGCTGACACAGGGGAACCTTGTCATCAACTGACTCATGTTTCTCTAAAGCTGTAGTTCACTGAATTAGGTGGCCTTCAGCAGACGACTGTTTGGGTTCAGTCTAGTCAAACTCTTTTCTTTTTAAAATATAATTTCTTGCATAATCTAGTCATTTTCCTTAAGAGCCTCTATTAGGTATTATTCATGCTCCTTTTTGGTGGGAGGAGGTAAAATGACCAAAAACAATAATTTACTTCAGCTTTTCAAAAGACATTGTTTCATAATTTGCTCAAAATGGGAGTGTCATGACTTAGAATAGACTCTCTGGCGACTGGTTACTCAAATAATATGCACTGTTTTCATAGCTTTGTCTGGCCTACAACCCTCCACAGGACAAGGTACTAGAAAAAGTTCCCTGGGTGTGGATGCTGGAAAATATTTGTCAACAGAATTTGTACAGCACATAGATCTATCTGAACATCACTAAATTGAGGAGATTGCTAATACAGCGTAATGATTCCTTCATTGTAGGGGAAAAAGCCTACAATGATTCCTTCATTTGTGGGGAGGGTTAGAAGGCAGTTCTGATTAAGCAAGGCACGAAGCAGGGCAATGGTGTGGGGTGTCCCTTCTGGAGACCGGTGGCCCTTGCCCTGGCTCTGAAGGGGCCAGACATCCCTGCACACAGCACGGCTTTTCTGTGCCTCCCACGCCTCAGGTTGTCACCAACTGTCCCCCCAACTGTCGGTCTCATCAAAGCCTGCTGGGGCCCTTCCTTTCCCCTGGGTCCTCTTAGTTCTGCTACCTGATACCTGCGCCTGGCTGGGTCCAGCAACTGCAGAAGGCAGTTAGTTCCTTGAAATAAATCCATTTGCATGTATATGTGAATATATACATGTCCCTGTGTGTGCTATCCATGTTATGTCATGTGTATTTCATATTAGGTACACATATGTGTTATACATATGCAATGTTATACACGTACAATATTTACATGAGTTTATAATGTATATGTATAGTATAAAAAGTACTGATTTTTCTTCAGTTAAACTTTTATGAAGTTTGGTATCAAGATCATGGGGTTGTTCTAGCAAATACCTAAAATGTGAAGACAAATTTGGGACCAGGCACAGGGCAGAGGCTGGGAGAATTTCTAGACATATGATAAAGGAAGCCCATGTCACAGAAGTATGGGTGTCAAAGACCAGGAGTGGTGGCACACGCCTGTAATCCTAGCACTCTGGGAGGCAGAGGCAGGAGGATCACAAGTTTGAGCCCAGCTTGGGCGATTTAGAGACTTCATGAGACCCTGCTCAATGTGAAAAAGGGCTGGGGACGTAGCTCTAGGTGAAGGGCTTCGGTTCCATCTCAAGTACTGAAAAAAAAGTGGGTGTTAAAGGTGCTGCTGGTGA
Organism: Hystrix cristata; assembly: GCA_004026905.1. Taxonomy (NCBI): domain Eukaryota; kingdom Metazoa; phylum Chordata; class Mammalia; order Rodentia; family Hystricidae; genus Hystrix; species Hystrix cristata. Next base: position 25,416 of record PVJO010014158.1, read on the forward strand.
GGACTCAGAAAGGAATGAGAAGCGGCTTGTAGGAAGTGGGAAAGAGGGGGATCCTATTACGTAGTGGAAACAAAATTGAGTGCAGACGTGTGTGGGGACCAGAGCTTGTAAGTGATAGAGCCGGTGAAGTCACTGAGGGTATTTCCAAGCAAAGCCTGAGAGCCATCGTTGGTTTCCTCTTGTCGCTTATAGGAAAATGGGAGAGAGATGGACAGATGTGGGGAAACCAGTGACAAAGAGCAAACAGTGCGGATGATTTTGGAAATCCTTAGCTTCGACAGACAATGCTACGGATGCTAAGACTGAGAGACCCCAGAGGCGGGAAGAAGACAGCCATTAGGAGAATCTAGAGCTTCCAGGGAAGATACTGCTAACGACCGCAGCTCAGGAGGGACCCGGGCCTCAGAGAGGACCCCAGCCCTGGCCGCGCCTCGATGACAGCCTTGTGACACCTGCCTGGGGGACCTGGGTAACCAGAGCTGGCTCCTGACCCATGAAAATTCTGAGAAGATGACTGTATTTTGTTTTAACTGCTGCATTTGTGGGAATTTGTTACAGAGAAAGAGAAAACTGCCAGTTCACCTTAGCACTTGACAGTTTATGCACCAAGCGAAAGAATCAGTGAGCCCAAGCTCAAAACTTCAGAGCATAATTTCCGATGTTCACAAGAAAGAACAAGTATTTTGCAATAATTGGGGCTTTACTACCTATGAAAAGTAATGTGAAGCAATCTGTATTTCCTGAATGTTATCAGCACAAACCATGCATGGGTCAAGAATTCACTTGATGGTTTTGCCAGCACAGGCATAGTTTTTCTGGGGACTGAGTCCAAACGCGCATCCCCGCAGCGCCCACCGTCCAGGTGCTCAGTGCCCGGGGCCGTCTACACAGTGGCGGGGGCCGCACTCACCTGTGCTTCACCCAGGTGTCCGCTTCGCTGGCCCGCTCTGTGTAATTCTCAGGCAGGAAGCCCCGGCAGCCCGTGCGCTGCGAGGTCCCAATGACCCAGCCCTCGCTGGCTTCCTCCTGCTGAGTGGGGTCCACGAAGATATAGTCACCCGGGCTGAGCATCAGCTCGTCCATGTTCTGGGGCTTGTACTGGAACAGGGCCCTCAGGGTCTGGGAGGGAGACAAACGGTTTTGTGTCTCCTCAAGAGTTTGAGCTGGGAAGCAACAGTGGGAGCAGGGCTGTCATATTCAGGGTCTCGCTTTCTCATTCCTCTGTGTTCATAGTCACCAAGACCACAGCACGATTTTGTCCAGTGGCATGTGGCACAGAACGCAATGCAGCATGGGACTCTGGGTAAATTTAGGGACAAATTTTGGTATCAATGTCTTCCACCTATTTACCTTTCCTCTCTTTTTCCTTCCTGCCTTCCTTCCTTCCAGCCATGCATCCACTCTTCCATCCACTCATCCACCCATCCCCCCACCCATCCATTTACTTCTTTCTTACACAGAAGACCTTCAAGTGTGGCCATGTGTTTGCACCAGCCTTCCTTGACATGAGGTGGTCTTAGCTTCTCCCAGGATCGGGAGCAGAGCAGACACTAGCTCCCTGGGGCTGAGAGGAGTACCCCACACTTTCTCTCTACCAGTCAAGTCACAGCAGAGGAAGCCCTGGGATGGGCCACACCCAAACCACTCCTTAGAAGGAAGGAATGAGCAGTCGTGTATCCGGATGTCTTTATCACAGCCCTTTTCTAATACTACCAGAAATGCTTCCGTTTGCTTTGAAATTTCAGTGCACCTGCAACTCACGCACCAAGGCGTGCCAGCTCTCTGCTGCACAGAAGGAAGCGTGTGTGGGGGTGTCCTGGCTTCCACCGGGAGGCCGGCCCTCACCTGGTAGTGCACGAAGCGCATGTCTCGGGAAAATAGGGCCGCTGTCCACTGGCAGGAGCGGCTGGTGTGGACGCCTCTGGCCAGCTGCTCCAGTGTCCTCTGGTGGTGGGGGTGGAACCTGTGAGCCAGCGTTAGGTGCAGCTGCTTGGTGCACGGCTTCACGCTGCAGTCTGGGGATCGGGAAAGCACAGGGTGGTGGGCACAGGCCTGGGCACCTCCACATACCCTGTCCCCTCTGTGTAGCCTTCCGCCATGGGGGAAGCCGGCTGTCCCTGGCATTGGCTTCCCCTGCTGCAGGATGTGGCCGGATGCCTGCGGAATGTTTGAGGAGGGAGGAAAGAGAGTGGCATGTGGCATAGAATTGTGATTCAGGGTTATTTGGGCACTGTGGGTGACCTGGTTGACAAACACTGATGAAATGCAGTGTGCAGCCTTTTCGTTCTTGGGTTATGCACGGGACTCAGCACCTGTGCCCTGAGACCCAGACTGCAGGTCAGTGGCTTTCTGTTCTGTGAGAATCTCTGGAGAAAACTCCTGACTATAAAACACAGTGTGTCTGGCGGGGCGTGGTGGTACACGCCTGTGATCCCAGCAGTTGGGAGGCTGAGGCAGGAGGATTGCCCATGTTTGAGGCCAGCCTGGGCTACATAATGAGACCCTGTCTCAAAAAAAAAAAAAAAAAGGAAAAGATAAACACAGAGTCTCTGCTGTTCATTTTGCTTTGGGTGTGCAGGAGGCCTGGGCTGGCTGAGGCCCGGGTCTTTGTGGGTGGCCCGTGTCCTCTTTGCAGACTCTCAGGTCAGTGAGCAGAACAGCTGACCTCCTGATGTCAGCCAGGCCAGAAGCGTTCTGCATCCTGGGGCCGGCGTCACAGTGGGGCCCTGCACAGTCCTTGCTCTGGGGGCCTGACATTGAGCCCCTTCTGCCCTTTCCAGTGGGTTGGGCGTGGCCGGATGTGGTGGCCTGCCTCTGCTTGCTTCAGCAATGACTCGGGCTGCTGTGGGACAGTCTGTCAACCGGGGAGCGCCGCCTGTGCTCCGCGGAGCTCTGCGGAAATCACGCTCAAACACGATCTGCTGCTCCTACGAGGCTCTAGGGAGACGCAGGCCCTTCCTGCAAGCCCTGTTGAGCCCTGCTGCTGCCCTGCTGTGTCCTCTGTAGACAGTGTCCCCCTGGCTTCCTCGTCTGTCCCTGAGTGCTCCCTTCTCTTCCCACACAGACGCCAGTCATTGGGTTTGGGGCCTGCCCACGTCCACCTGGCTGCATCTTAACTACCTACATCTGCAGGGAGCCTGTTTCCAAACAAGGTCCCATTCTGAGGTTCCCGGTGGACATGACCTTTTAGCCCAGCACAGTGACTTTGGCAGGCGCTTTAGCCCCCATGCCTCAGTCTCCCCGATGAGCTGGTCCCCATGCCTCAGTCTCCCCGATGAGTTGGTCCCCATGCCTCAGTCTCCCCGATGAGCTGGTCCCCATGCCTCAGTCTCCCCGATGAGTTGGTCCCCATGCCTCAGTCTCCCTGATGAGCTGGTCCTCATGCCTCAGTCTCGCCGAAGAGTTGATCCCCATGCCTCAGTCTCCGTGATGAGTTCCCCCCGGGGGACGGGCAGAGTAGTGAGAGCTGGGGCTGTCTGGGGCCAGCATGGTAACCGGGCTCTGGACAGGTGCCATGCTGGGCATCAGGCAGACCGGAGACACCTGGCCAGGGGTTACCCACAGCTACTGTCATGTGGGCTGCCTACCTGCCAAGACCGCTGCCTCTGTGGCAAACGCCGTAGCAAATTCCCGGATGACATCTGCAGGGCCGTCGCTGATGAAGAAGCCGAGGTAGCTGACGGAAGAGTGGAGCACCAGGGGGACGGTGGTGGGGAAGGACGCCAGGACGCTGTCCCCGGCCCTCCTTAGAGCCTCGTATAGATGCTCCACCTTCTGGTCTTCGCACTGGGAGGAGAGAGCAAGTGCCTGCCTCAGCCTCCGCTCACGTCCCGGGGAACCTGTTCGTGCGCTCAGGGCAGCTGGCTCCTTTCATAGTCACGCTTGTGACAGAAATGACACACTGCCATGAATCCCCTCAAATCCTCCCCTCTCTTTCAACACACTCATCCCATCGTTCTGGCCATTTTCTTTTCTTTTTTAGTTTTTTTGAGACGAAGTCTTGCTGTGTAATTCAGGCTGGCCCTGAACTCACTCTGTAGCACAGGGAGGCCTTGGGGCTGCAGCAATCCTCCTGCCTCAGCCTCCAGAGTGCTGGATTATGTCCAGCATCTGCCCACTTTCTGAAGCAGCTCTGGAGTCCTTTTTCCCGAGTGTCTTTACAAGGTGTGATAAAAATACAGTGAATGATGCTGCCAAGAGCCATCCCACAGAAAGACAATTCGTGTAAACGTGACACTGTATCCTCATCTGCCTTACTCACTGGATCTGACTCTGTGTGACTTCTGGTTCTTCCCCAAAGTCAAAATGACCACGAAAGGGAAACATTTTGAATCCATTCAGGACACTGAGGCAGCTGGGACAGCACAACTAAAGACACTCAGAAAAGAGGACCCCAGAGCTGCTGCAGAAAGTGGCCAGGAGGTGGGATGAGTGTGTTTGAAGTGAGGGGAGGATTCCAGGGGGATTCATGGCAATGTGCCTTTTCCTGTGACACCTTTTTAAAATTCAAGCGATCCCTGTACGTCCTGATCACACTGTGCGATCCACCCTGTGAGTACCCGGGTGTCTGGGTTTATGGGTCTGCTCCCAACCTAGTGCTGGCCTTTCAGTTATTTCAGGTAAAACTCTTTTTGGAATAGACTCTCCTCTGAGTGCCCAGGTTGGGGGTCTCTGGTCACTCCCAACTCCCCCAGGTCCCCTTCCCCTGGTCCCCCACCCTCACCCACTGGCAATTCCCCCCCGCCCAGGCTGGCCTCAAACTTGTGATCCTCCTGGCTCAGCCTCCTGAATGCTGGTATTAGAGGTGTGCAGTGCTCTGTCTGTCTCCCCTCTAGCTCTCGGGCACACGGGAGAGGAGAGGGGTGGTTGGAGGACTGGCTGTCAGCCTCCCATCTTCATGCCTCCTCTTCCTCCTCGTCAGGCAGCCCCGGGTCCTTGCCACGCCCCCACGATGCTCCTGTTTGACCATCTTCTACATAAAGGGCTGATCCCTGAGACTGGAAAAGGTCCTGCACTTGTGAGCAACCACCAGCCACCCATTCCTCGGCTGGTCTGTCACGTGGTCAGGAAGCTCCTACTTTGTCTCAGGACTGTGCTGGTCTGTGAGGTATAAGGACAAAGAACGAATCTGCCATCCTCAGGGCTTAGGCTGGGGAAGAGCACAGAGCTGCACCTCCACAGGACGGGAGATGCCACTGGAGACAAACAAAAGGAGGGAAATGCAAGAGACACCTTCTTCTGCCTAGAGATCTGGGGAGGACCTAACAAGAGGAGAGAAATGAGTGGGGTCCTTCAGGGTAAATAGGAGTCCACCAAGTGAAGGAGAGATTAGTGCACACAAAAGAACCAGTCGATACTATAGACCTGGGCCATCCCATTAAAGCAAGTCAGCCATGTCCTGCTGTGGCCGAGCTGTCCCGGCACGGGAACGTGGGAAGCCCAAGGGCCGACTCACCGTGAAGAAATCACAGAGCGTCACGTGCGGGAAGACCTCGTGGGCTCTGTTCCTCGCACACTGCCGCCTGCTCTCTCTCCAGAACTCCTGAAGTCTCTCGAGCAGGGGCCCCGTGGGACAGAGGAAAAGCGCGTACTCCTGGGGGATGGGGTCGTCCAGGGAGGGGTCGTTACAGTGGCCCTGCAGCCTGCAACAGAGAACGGGCCACCTTCAGCTGGCGTCACGGGGGTGAGGGGCCCAGCGAGGGCACAGCCTGAGTGATGGGGCACGCTGAGCCGCGACGCGTGTGCGCCTTGTGAGTGTGAGTGGCGCTCCCACCGTCCGTCCAGGGCTGGTCCCAGGCTGGAGCCAAATCGGAGAGAAGGAGGGAAAGTCGGCGGGGAGACCTGGATCCAGGATTCTGGACAACTCTGTGGTGCTGGAAAACTTTGTGGGAAAAGAGTCACATTTTTGCTCTATGACAAACTTCAAATTAAATGTAAAAATCAAAAGCACACGTACCAAAAAAAAAAAAAAAGTAGGTGAACTGAGGTAACTACTGTATTTTCTTTCAATTCAAAGTTACTTTAAATAGAAAGAAAATGATGTATAATCTGAAATGGGATTCATTCTCTTTAACGGAAGTGAAAACAACCATGAGACATCATTCTTCTCATTGGTTAAATTAATAAAGTTTCTTTTCAAGGAATAAAAACGTGCAGTGAGTCAAAGTTGCAGCAAGACTGCGGGATGGCTGTGAGCAACCTCGACAGAAAGCAGTTTACCAGTCTGTGTCAAGAGCCTTAAAGGCCCAACCCTTTCAGCTAATGGGCTACTCCTGGAGCATGTCCCAGGCAGAGCGAGTACAGGGAAGTGTCACAGGCGAGATGGTCACTGTAACGGCTACTGTGATAGAAAGTGGAAGAAACTGGATCAATGACAGGAAATCTATTTATCATGTAATCTTTAGAATTTATGGTTTCGAAGATCTCCCAATGATGCAGAGAAATGCTAGTGACACTAGGGTTAAAGCAGGGTACAGTCACTTGGGAAAATGTTGGTTATGCTCAACACATTCTCCTTAATGAGGTAAATATGGTGAGATCAGTAACTACAGTGAATGTTTAAGTTTTCAAAAAAATTATTACAGTAAAAGACGCATCATCATTTAGCCCCCTCAAAAATCCTCCTCATGAACACACTTATCCCACCGTCCTGGCCACTTTCTGCCACAGCTCTGGAGTCCTGTCTCCTGAGTATCTTTAGTTGTGCTGTCCCGGCTGCCTTGATGTCCTGAATGGATTCAAAATGTTTCCCTGCCACGGTCATTTTTACTTTGGGGAGGAGCTGGAAGTTGTATGGCGCCAGATCTGGCGAATAAGGTGGATGAGGACACAGCGTCATATTTTTACGAGCTGCTTTTCCAGTGGATGGCTCTTGGCAGCAGTATTCACTGTATTTTTGATCGCACCTGGTAAAGAGACTCAGGAAAGAGGACTCCAGAGCTGCTGCAGAAGGTAGCCAGAACGACAGGACAGTGCGCTGGAAGGGAGGGAGGATTCTGAGGGGATTCATGATCATGTGTCTTTTACTGTAATAAGTTTTTTTGAATTTAAACACTCACTGTGTATTTTGATCACATTTTGTGTAAATAGAGGCAGCCGCATCCTATTACATCTTGGGTTCATTCTTATCCTTTTCTGGAGTTAATCCCAATAAAGAATTTGCTTTGTTTTCTCCCAAAAATTTAAGCAAGAGATCTCCAGGGAGCACTTTTAAATTCCTTTTTTTCTTTTTAAAAATTCCTAATGCTGCAGCCAAGATGTCTGTGCGTGTCTTCTTAGGCCCTTTGTGTTTCCTGGGGACTGCGCGACTGGGCCATCGACCACGTGCATTTTTAACGCTGGCAGACGCCCCGCATGCCCCACCCCTCCACCACTTGAGAGCCATCTTTCCGACTCAGCAGCATCTTATGTGTGCGTCCCGGTGTCACGCTGTTCTGCCCTGGTCTGGGGACCTGGCTGTCCCTGCTCTGTGCCTGCTCTCCTGGTCTTCCTGGCGGGGCTCTGAATGGAAGTGTGGACCGGGCTCCCCCCAGCAGTGGCCCAGTTAGGGCTCTGATTTGGTCTCTGGCATTACAGCTGGATTAGCCCAGAGGGCTCTGGGTCTCCCCGTGTTCTGTGGAGCGCCGCCCGCTTCGCCCTTGCCCTGTGGTATGGAGGAGGATGCCCAGCACGCAGAGACCCCTCACTGACGTCGTCAGTCTTTCCAGCCTGCAGGGGCGGGGAAGGTGCCACAGCTGTGTGGGACCTGGTGTGCGGGGTTCAGTTTTGGTGTGATTGCTCTACATCAGAGCAGGGGACTTCCCAGGGGGAGGATGAGGGCGGCAGGATGGGGTTTCAGAGAATGAGGAGGCTCCTTGGGGTTCCCAGAGCAAGAAGCAGGGTGGGGGCGCTGGGGTGGTGACGGCTTGCAGAGCGGCACAGCTGGAGTGCGAGCCCTCACCCGGCCCCTGGAGCCCTCCGGTTGTACCAGATGATGTCTGAGGGGCTCAGGGCCAGCAGTGAGTTCTCTCCCAGGAGGGAGTGTGAGAGCAGGATGAACTTCCCTCCCTCCCTCCCTTCTTTCCTTCCTTTTTTCGTGAGGATTGAATCTATAACCTTCACACTGAGCTACATCCCCAGCTCTTTTTGATATTTTATTTTGAAACAAGGTCTTGCTGAGTTACTAAATTGCCCAGGCTGGGCTCAAACTCGCGATCCTCCTGCCGCAGCTTCTCAGAGTGCTGGGATTCCAGGTGTGGGCCACCATGCCTGGCTGTGGTCTTTCTTTTACAGGGGTACAATGGCTACTCTGTATTTAGTCAACAAACAACCTGAATTATTCTTTGACAGTCATATTTGAATTAAATCAGTTTTTTGGAGGTGCTGGGGATCAAACCCGGGGGCTCACCCATGCCATGCACATGCTTTACCACTGAGCCCTAAATCAGATTTTTGGGAGAGGAAACCTTTGCTGGAAGCCTTCCCTTTGCACCTCAAAGGTGGGCTCTGCCTCCCGTGCCGGGTGCTGGCTGGTTACTTCGCCTCACTGTGCCTGGAGCACAGGGTGGCAAGCCCGGCCCTCCCGCCTGCCCTGGTGCACTCACCAGCTGGAGGCCTCCTCCACGGTCTTTCTCCCGGTGGCTGCCAGCGCCTTCAGCCTGCAGGGACGTGGAGGGAGTGTCAGAGAGAGGCAGCGTATTGCTGCCCACTAGCTCGCTCCTGAGCCTCCCTGTGGGGCTCCTGTGGGGCTCCTCGCGGGCGGGTGGGCAACCCGTGGCCCCTGCTGCTCTCCTGGTTGCCTGGCTCTGCTGCTCCAGAATGTAAATTCCCTGAACTGGCCTTAGCTGAGCCAGACCAATCAGATCAGAATGGCGCGTTGCCCTGGCGATTGTCTGGGCATGTGAGCTGGGTGCTGCTGGGCGCCACCAGGTCTGCTGCTGTCCAGTGGACCCTGATGGGGACCCCGATGGGGATGTGGCTCTCTGGAGGGCTTTGGACAGGGAGGCTGTGGCACGGAAATGCAAGACACGCTTCTCCGTCCTACAGGTGTGCCTCACATAAATGAGAGGGAGTGTTGGGCACAATGGGCTTGGGCAGTGAGCACTAGGTGGGCTTTGGTGGCACCAGGAGCCAGTTCAAGGCCTGCCTTTGCCACCCGCTGCCGCCCCTGGGCCTTGGCGTCCTTGTCCACAGCCGAGCAGAAAGCACCAGGCTGCAGGGGCTGTGCGTGAACCTCCTGATGGCTTGCAGTGGCCTGCACGTGCTCGTGTCCACTCCCTGCTCAACAGGTCCCAGGCTGTGACGAACATCATGGCAACCACCAAGTTCTGACAACCGAGCCCCGACTGGGGGTGCAGCAAGGGCCCTGCTGCAAGGCTGTTTCCTCCAAAGTGCAGCGTTGGGTTCCATCCCCGAGGAGTGGAGAGTGCTGCTCCTGACCAGGGCTGCCTAGAGTTTATTTCTGTTGCGCTGCCCTCCCCCCTTCCTCTTTCCTTTCCACCTGCCTTCAGAAGGTGTCCCACTATGTTACCCGGTCTGGTCTCAAATCCTTGGGCTTAAGTGATTCTCTTGCCTCAGCCTTCTGAGTGCTGGGACTACAGCATGTGCCACTATGCCCCGCGTGTTTCTGAATTTCCAGACCATCCTGTTACATGACTACACATTCCAGTGATGTCCCAAGGTGGGACATGTTCCCTAGGGACAGTTTACAGTTTAGAAACACTGATGGTTCTCTCTGTGGTCTTAGCACCAGAAACTCACATTAGAGTGGGAGATCCCTTGAAATGTCACCTTCAGAGTCACTTAGCTGTATAAGAGGTCACCACAGGCCCCAACTTCTTCTAAACCCCCAGAAACACGGGCAGCCAGAGTGACACGTGGCTTCGAAAGTGCAGGCATTTCAGGGTCCCTCAGTAGTTGGCTGGCAGAGCTGCTCTCCCAAAGCCCAGGTGGTCTTGGGTGTAAAGTAGGAAGGGCCTTCCTTTGAGAACTCCTTCGCCCTGCAAGGCGACCTTTCCACAGGAAGTTAGCACCACCAGCCCATCCACTTCCCTGAAGGGTCTGGCCCAGCCCGAGAGCCAGACGCTGGGGCCTCAGCTGCCTGTACTCACGCGGTGTGCGCCGGGAAGCCCAGGGCCAGGAGCGGGTCCAGCAGTGAGGGAGTGCTGTGGCCCTTGAGCTTGCTGCTGACCTTGGCGTAGAGCTGCGTCTCTCCCGCTGCCATCTCTTCCTGCCCGTGGTGCGCCAGGTGCCTGCAGATAAAGCAGAGCTCAGGGGGAGGAGGCTGGGCTGTGAAGAAAAACCTCAAGCCCTTTTTGATGGTTCTGACACAGCCGATATCCTGTTTGCAGGAGTGCTGGTTGGCAGCATCCTCTCCGTGGGGTGCCGGGGTCTGTTCCAACCTGGCAGGGGTGCGTGAGAGCTTGGGCCCGGACCAGGGAGCTGAAGTCAGGGTGGGCTTCTGTCCGGGGGTCCAGGGCCACCCACCCTCAGCAGTCCTTGTCCTAGACCCCACATCTGCAAGCCAGATATTAAACTACCCTACATCTATTTCGTCCCTGCTTGCTCTGAAAGCTTTTGGTTCATTTAGCTATGCATGGACTTGTTTTTGATCTTAAAAACTTTTTAAAGGTCCACATCCCAAATGTTGAAACAGCACACGTGTGCAACTTGAGGACCTTCCATAAGGTAAATACACACCTTCCTGCTCTCCCACTGAACTGCACCCTGGGGGATTTGCCCACCATCCCCCAGGGGGCCTTTGGAGCCGTTGGTGTTTGTAAGGACCACGGGAAGAGAGGTGTGGCAGGGAGGAGCTGGAAATGCAGCAGTACCCAGGACAGTCTGCACGGCAAAGCGTGACCTGGCCCCAGATGTCTGGTGCAAGGTGGAGACATCCTGATCTGGAACTTCCCAGGGACCCTGCCCAGCACCCTCCTGGTGACCTCCCCTGCCCAGGTGGCTGCATGCTAATCACTTGTGCACTAATCGTGCCTAGTTTTGTGTGCTGTGTAAATAGATCCCCGTGCTCTTCACGTCTGGTTTCCTTGTGAAATTAGCATTATTACTTGTGGCTGTGGCGAGCTCACCTTCATTGTTGTATTGTATTAATTAGATCAATGTAGCATTATGCCTTTGCCATCTCTTGGTTGCTGTACACTGGGGCAGATGTAACAGTTTGTCTTCTCAGCAGCAGACAACGAATGTCTGCTCTACATTTTGTCCACACTCGGAATTGTCAGCTTCTTTACGTTTAGCCATTCTGGTGGGCTGTGGTGCTACCACTGCACTGGGGTTATAACTCCTATTTCCGTAACAGATAATGATTCTATAAGCCCATTTTTATGGGCTTGTTGGCCGTTTGAATACCTCTTTGAGGAAGTGCTTGTTCATATTGTCTGTGCTTTTATTTTTTTCATTAGGTTACTTCCTTTTTCTTATCAATTTGTGGGAACTCTGGTTAGTGTTCTGTATCCTGTTCCAGGCATTGTTGTTTATCACACTGATAAAGATGGTCTCCTGTGTATTATTCTAGAAGTTTTATTATTTTACTATTCATATTTAGCTCTGTGATCCATTTGAATTGATTTCACTTATGGTGTGAGGTAGGGATAAAGTTTCATTTATTTTTCCCATTGACAAGTCCATCATTTTCTCAGTAAATTGCAGTAAAATGTTTATTATAAATTGCACGACAGTAAATGTATTCATCTATTTCTCGCTCTATTATGTACTCTTGTTTCATTTGTCCATTTTTGTGCTTATCTATACTGTAGTGTTAAACTCTCTGATTTTTGTCTTCTTTAAGACTGTCTTGGTTCTTTGAGGCCTTCTGCTTTTTGATATGCATTTAAAAATCAGGCTGTCATTGTGTACACTGGAGGGTGCAGAAAACACCCCTGTGTGTGGCCAGTTAATTTTCAACAAGGTGTCAATGTACTTCAATGGGGGATAGGATAATGCTTCAATAAATGGTGCTGGGAACTGCACATCTGCATGGGATGAACCTCAACCCTCACCTTATAGCACGCACAAAGACTGTTTGGCGGACTTCTGTGTAAAATCTAACATGGTAGGATTTCTGAAAGAAAACCTAGGAGAAAAATATTTGCTGTGTTGGAGTTCGCAAACTTCTTAGGACATAAAAAGCATGACTCATAAGAGAAAAGCGTTGTTAAATTGGATGTCATCAAAATGACCAACTTCTGGTCCTTAAAAGACACCATGAAGAAAACCAAAAGGCAAGGCACAGCTGGAAAAGGATATCACCACACACATACCCGACATGGGACTCGTACCCAAAATATTATACACATAAACATATAAAATACATTCTTAAAGTTAACAAGAACACGTCAGTCTAAAAATGGGCAGTATGTCTAAACAGGCACTTGACAAAACAAGATATATGAATGGGCAAGAAGATGCTCAGTGCCATTAGTCATTGGGGATTGAAAACCCTAACACATATGATTTCCTGGCACTCTGACTAGACCATGAGCTAAAATTGAAAAGACTGATACATTGGTCAGCTTTTCATTTTTGTGGCCAAATACTTGATTTGCACAACTTAAAAGAGGTGAGATTTATTTTGGCCCATGGTTTCACTGGGTTTAGTCCATGGTCAGCTGCTCCAAGGCAGAAATTTCAGGGTGGTAGGGGGTGGGGAGAGCTGCTCATTCTTGGCAGCCAGGAAGCAGAGCAAAGGAGAAAGAACACGTCACACTGCCCCCAGGGGCACACCCTGTGACTCACCCAGGCACACCCAGAAGTGTGCTTTGTTAATCTCCTCAGCATCTCTTAAGCCTATCAGGATGACAAGATTAACTGTTACAAGTGACAAAACCAAATTTTAACAAGGTGGCAGCACAACAAAAACTATTCTACATTGTTGGTAGGAATGCATGTTATACACCCACTTGGAAAAACATTTTGGTAGTTTTTACTGTATGACCAATTCTGCTTTTTAGCTTTTTACTGGGAAAGCGTAAAAATGTTCACCCACACACAGAGATCTGTCTCTGAATGTTAATGGCAGTTTTGTTCCTAACTGTCCCTAACTGGAAGCAACCCACACACATAGTCCCAAATAAAGGCACTTGGTGGATGGGTACACAAATTTTGACATATTTAACCAAGTCTCACCCATAGAAAGTAACACAGTGTTGATTAACAAAGCAACATGGATAGATACAAAAGAGCATTTTGCTGACAGATAGAAGCCAGCCACAAAATCCAGCATACAGTACCACTGTATGTGATTCATTTCAGTGCAGTTCTGGGAGAGATGACACTAATCTATAGTGACAGAAAGCAGATCGGTGGTCGCCCAAGGTGGGAGGTTGGAGATGATAGGTGTGTGAGGAGGATTCTCTAGCAGGGTTTGGTGGTAGTTACATAGTGGGTCTACATCAGTGTTCAAAACTACTGAACTGAATGTTTAAAACAGGTACATGTTACAGTGTGCAAATTAGACCTTAACAAAATTGACTTAAAAAAAAAAGAAATGAAAGGAATGTTAAGGATAACAAAGAATAATATATTAATTTCTGCCAAACTAAGATGGCTGCTGGGATTTTTGTTTGGAATTACGCTGAATCTGTAGATCAGTTTGGGGAGAATCAACATTTTAACAATATTGAGTCTTCCATTCCATGAATATGGTGTATTTCTCTACTTCTTTTAATAGTTTTTTTGGTAGTGTTCTGTATGTTTGCTTATATTTTTGATGCTACTGTGAATGATATTATTATGCAATTTCCATTTTCAATTGTTGGTCTCCAGTGATAGAAACACAATTTTATATCGATCTCACTTATTAATTCTAAATGTACTTATTAATTTAAAAATTTTAGAGATTCTTATGGATGTTCTATTTATATGATTACATAATGCCTAAATTATGACAGTTTCCCTTTTTCTGAACTTTATGTACTCTTGCCATGTAATTCCAAAAAAGGCAAAAGTGGATTTATTTTTTGGGGTGTCTAAATCAACTTGTTTTGATGAGACTGACCTCCTTGGTCGTAAATCTTCTTCATATATATATTATGGGTCTGTATAGTATATAAAATAACTTGCTTTTAGAATTTCCAATATATTTTATATTAAAACAATGTCTGCAATGGTGGTTTTAATTTTTTCTGACGTGTTTTCATAATTTTTCTTCATATATATCTCTTTCTTTTCTTCCTTTCCCATCTGTTTCCTTTCCTCCCTCCCTCCCTCTCTCCCTCTTTTCTTTCCTCCTTCCCTTTCTCCCTTCCTTCCTTTTTCTCTTCTTTTCTATTTTTTTTTTCCGTTTTATCTAACTAGTTTGGATATCAAATAAGATGCTAAATAGATATAATTTTAGTGCATTTTCTTGTATTATTCTCCATCTTAGAAGAAAAGGAGTCACTATTTCACCTTTAAGTGTGAGTTTATTGCTTTTCCCTTTTAAAATTGTACACAGTTAGGGTAAAGGTTACGATCCGCCTTTTTTGGCGCTGGGGGCCAAACTCGGGTCTCACACTGCACCAAGCCACAAGGCTGCTTGGCCAGCCTGCTGTCTTAGTAAAGTAAAATGGTCCAGCGGTGAGACTCCAGTCGGCATCCCAAGTGACACCCTTCTCCTGTGGTGCCGGAGTCGGCTCTCGGGGAGTTCCGCCTTCGACCCGCCTCACTGCTGGAGTTCCTGTGCTGTACACAAGCACTCGGCTTGGCGTGGTGCGTGTCTGCGTCTCCCGCATCCTCTCGCCGGCCCGCCCTGGCAGCCCCCGAGCTCTTCCCTCTGTATTCTTTTTCCTCTCTTGTTCTTTTCTAGGCTTCACATGTCAGCGAAATTGGCAGTGCAGGCCCTTCTCTCTGGCCTGTGTCACGGGGTGTCCTCCAGGCCCTTTGTCCTTTTCCTTTGAGGGATTCAAGAAATGCGATCATTTCACAATCAAATGATTCATCTTGGATTTGAAAGTCTAGAAACAGACAGAGCTCGCTGCCCGGAGGAGACTAAACCACACTCAGGCCTGACCGACAGCCTCTATTTCATCCTTCTTTCTCTTCTAAATGACAAACGCCTTTCAGAGTGTTTTGCAACATATTAGCTTGTAACGTGTTTCCACTCATTTCTTTAAAGAAAAAACTGCCTTCCTTGTGTTCTCCAGGGAGCACCCTGCCTCAATCCCTGCCGCAGCCTTGGCAAGTTGCTTTCCGAGGCCTGTGGCGGAAGGGGAGGGTCTTCCTGCTTGGCAGCGGCCCTCCTGAGCCCGGGGACGTCAGGATGGGAGGCCTGTTCTTCTGAGAACCGTGTGCCAGCCCCAGGCATGGCCGTGTCTGTGGTTCCGGAAGGTTCTGTTCTGGCCCGGATGAGATTGACCTGTAGGGGATTCCCGAGTGGGACTTAACAGGGACAGAGTCCTGCCGCCTGCATGGCTACCCCTGGGAGGCCGGTTGACCTCTGACCTGTGTCTGACACTGCTGCCGACGTGACCTCACGATGGCTGTGGGTTATCCGTGTGTCTCTTCACTCGGGTTTATGGTCAGCTCCTCTGGGCATATGGAGTCCCCGTCACATGGTCACGGCGGTGCCAGGCACTGGGGTTTAGGGATGAGGGAGCATCCCACACTGTCCTCTGAGAGGCTGTCACCAGAGCACACAGGTCGAAGCCGAGTGTTCTCTCCTGTCCCTGTCTCTGGGGTGGAGGGTTGTCCGGGCTGGGAGGGTGGAGGGGAGAGTCGGGGGGAGGACCCGGGTACACCCAAACCCCGGGGTCTGGGTGGGCAGGAAAAGAGACGACCGTAAGAGCCTGAATTTGCCCCACGGTCCCCTTGGCCTGTTGCCACGGGCTCCCCCCGCCAGCCCCACCTCCAGATCTACCCCACCCAGCCGGTCACTCTGTCCGCCGACTTTGCTGGGTCAGGTCTTCCATGGCACCCCATCTGATGTCCCAGCCTCCGTGACCTGGACCTCGGCTGGGCTGGCCCCACCTTCCAGTGTCCCTCCTCCTCTCTGTCCTGACATGGGCCCCGAGGTCTCGGACGCTCTCAGTGTGTCTTTTCCCCTTTGAGCTGAGGGCTCCCTGCTGAGAACATCCTCCCTCTATTGCTCAGGGCTCCAGTCATCCTGTAGCTGAGGTCTCTCCTTCTTAGAGGCTGACCCAGCTCTCCGTCACCCCCAATCCCTTCCTAGCCTCGTCACTGGCCACGTGTGAGTCCTCCGTCAGGCCCTGCTGCCTGCTGTGTGCCCCAGGCCTGGCACATGGAGGGAGCAGGAGGGCGGGGCTCCCCACGAGTCTTCTAAACCTGCCCCTGTCCCTTCCCCTGTCGCCGTAGCCCTGGGGACCAGAGCACACCACGTCCTGCACAGTGCTCCTGTGACGAACACGTGGCCTGGTCTTCTGTCCTCAGGCAGTTCAGGATGAGACCTGTGCTCGGCGACTTTAGGGGCAGAACCCCCTCCTAAGGGTCTCTGCCCCATGGTGGGCCCCCAATCCGCAGGGGCACCTGTGTGCCATGACTCTCCTCTGCAGAGCTTCGGGAGGCAAGGCTCACTCCCGGCCACATGACGTGGTCCTGTCCTGTCCCTGCAGCCAAACCCCTGGGCCACCTGATAGCCACCCGGGGCTTAGGTTACATGGGCGCCGCCACAATGCCATTGGCCGCCACGATTGCGGCAATGAGGCCGAGTGACTTGGTGAGAACCCTCCCGCTGAACTCTCCCTTGGCAGCTGCTCCCCGCCACTCTGGTTTTTACCATGAAAAAGGAAATTCCTCCTGCGTTAGACCATGGCAGCTCCAGAGGTGGTGAGTGACCAGGGTGGGGGACAGATGGCGCGCCTGAGCGGCTCCTCTGCATGCGGGGGGCTTCTTGTTCAGCACCGTCTTTTGGGAAGTATTTTACTGCGAATTCTCCCCGTTTTTATAAAGATGAGCACACTGATAGGGAGCAGAAGTTTGTTGTAGGTGGCTTGCAGTTCCCTTTGGAGTTTCAAGTGTGACAATGGACACGGAAATGAAAATAGACCTGAGTATTGGGGCTCGCCAGCTTGTGGGGGGCGCACAGACCTCAGCCCTGGGGGACACAGTGCCCGAGAAGCCAGGCAGGACACCCAGAGCGTGGCAGGAATGTGCCCGGGAGCCCCGTTTGCCTTCTCCCGGCCCCTCCCAGAGTCCTGGAAAGGACCGCACAGGCCTCCTCGGCCTTCCCACAGGTGGAAACTGAGCCCCAGCTTCTCGCAGGAAACCGAGTCCCACCGCGGCCTTGGCACACGCTATGCTTTCCAGCCACTCCTCACTCGGCTATGCTGGGGAGGCCCGGGCCTCAGAGGCCCAGATACTTTCATCTGTAACTAGGTCAGGCCATGCGGGCCAGGGGAGGGCTGTCTTGATGGGGAGCTCCTGGCGCTGAGGCTGAGCGGCCCTTCCCAGGGCCTCTACGGTTTGGGATCCCGACACTACGTGATATGGTGTGAGTATCAGCCCTTCTTAGGTTCCTGGTAGAGGGACCTCACAGCTACACAAAGAATCGTGCTTACACGGGCCAATGGCTTTGAAAGTCTAATCTTCTGAAGAATAATGACACCGTCACTTCTGGATGGTGCAAGGACTTGTCTTTAATGGTGCCATTGGGCTGATTTTAAGATTGGTTAAACCAAAGGGGGGACAGTCATCCCTTGGGGGGGATTGAATTTATGCTCTTTTGCTAACCCTAGAAGCTTTTTAGTTTAAAGAGGGAGAAGCCTTTTTGGTGAACTGGTGCTGAGTTCCTTTGTGCGGACCTCAAAGATTTAAAGTGTGACCAAGACGCGTGTGACGCTGGCCCTGTCCGTGGGGAATGTGGACTCTGTTCTTCCTGGCGCAGGAGGTGGAGGCCGAGGTAGGCCCCGGTCTCAGAGGGCCTGAGATCGTCACCATGGGGGAGAACGACCCGCCGGCAGCCGAGGCCCCCTTCTCCTTCCGGTCTCTGTTTGGCCTTGATGATTTGAAAATAAGTCCTGTCGCACCAGGTAGGTGGCACCCAGTGGGGCTTGTGACAGATGCGGCTGAGGGAACAGGACTCCTGCCTGTCTCCATTTGCAGAATCCCAGAGAGACGGGGTGATTTTGTCCAGCTGCTCGCTAACTCCAGGGGAGGGGGCTACTCTCTGGTTGGGGGTTTCCAGAGATCGGGGCTCCGTGGTAGCCCTGGTCCATCCTGGAAGAGGTCAGCTCCTGGCCAGGAGAGCGCTGAGCCCTCCAGGGCAACCAGCCCTTCCCAAAACCCTAAAATCAGCCATATGTTACACCACGGGAAGTATTAGTGTCCAGATTAAAGCCTGACAGCACATGACGGATGTTCCCAGGAACCGGAGGAAGAAGCTGCTTTGGTAAACAGGCTGTGCCGGTCTGGTGAAGGGTGGACCCCCTAGTGTCTGCGCAACTGGACAAACACCCATCTGGACGTGTCCGGGGGAGCTGGGAGCTTGCTGGCCCTGGAAGTGGGGCCGGGTGGAGGGGGACACGGCAGCCCTGGCTGAGGGTCGGGAAGTGAAAGGATGACCCTGGGGGACCCATAAGCCACCCACACAACTGACCTGGAGGAGGGATAGATGGAGGATGGGTGAGGGAAGAGGGTTCAAGTAAGTGAAGATAGACTTGATTTTAAAAGGTGCCTTAAAAGCGACATAAAAGTAAAGAAAAAATTGCCCTGCAGTCCCCTGACCCACAGGTCTTACCTGGCTTTTACATCTGCCTCTGTCTCTTTCTTGGTTTTGTCTCTGAGTACAGACTTGCACACAGCTGGGGAGAGACAGGCATTTTCTCAAGGGCTATTTAGCTTTTGGCAAGATCCGCGTGTAATTGCAGCTTCTCATTGCACAGATGTTGATCATGGGACCTGGAATTGCCTCTAATAGTTTATAATATAAATTTAAGCATGAATAGTGCTGTACGCATCCCTTTCTTCTAATTTTTGATTATTTATTTATGATTAGTTCCTAGGAATGTAAAGGAACACACTTTTTTTGTACTCATATGTTTATTTTTTTATTAGTACATGTTTGTAGTACATAATGTTTACATTTCTTGTGGGGAATTGGTACATGTACATAGCATGTTTTAATTCCTTTTTTTATCCTTCCTTCCTTCACCTCAGAACAAATATGTTTTTAAACCTTTCATTTTAAATAAAGCAATATATTGTTCATAGTAGAAATTTAGAAAATACAGCTAACCAAAAAGATTTTTAAAAATTACCCACGTTTGTACCACTATGTGGAAATAATCCTGTTAACCCTCATTATTGGATTTCTTGCTTTTTTTTCCCCTATGCGTTTCCCTTCTGAAGCTTTTTAAAATTTAACAACATCAAGTTCATCTTTCCACGGCATTAAACAGAGTCCTCGTGGGGTCGATGTGGCGCGACTTCTCACTGGCATTCATTTCCAGGCGGGAGGAGAGTATTCGTTCAACAGATATTTGCAGAGTCCTCCCCTTCCGGGCTGGGAAGGCAGCCTGAACACACCTCGGGGCTCATTCAGGCCCCAAACAAAGTCACCGTTGCTCTCTCCTGTCTCTGAATACCCGGGCCGTTTCCATCCCTCCCTTCCCTCCTGTTCCCCTCTTGCCTTTCTCCTTCCCTGTTCCATGTCTGTTACCACCTTTGTCTTCAACTTCTCTGTCTCAGGCGGCCTCAGATGACTCTGGCTATTTTTTGATCCCTCTCAGTATGGCAGAGGGTGAAGCTGTGGTTTCTGAAGGCAGAGGCAGGGAGATCTTTCGAGCTGTCTGTGGGCCAGCAACTCCAAGACGGGAAGAAGAGGGGCAGGTGTGAGTTTCACCCTGGGTCACCATGGGCCCTTGGGGGCTCTGCCCACTTTGCAGATTGCATCCTTCCTACATTTTGTTTGTTGGGTCAGGGTCTCACTGTGTAGTTCAGGCTGGCCTTGAACTCACTATGTAGCTCAGGTTGACCTCTAACTCACAGAGATCCTCCTGCCTCAGTCTGCTGAATGCTGGGATTACAGATTCTTCCTACATTTTAATGAAGACAGCTTCAGGGTAGTCGTGCTTCGCAGACCCAGGGACAATCAGTGTGATGTGGCCTGGCCCCCCGAGAGGATGGGGAGGCCAGTGTCGCTCCTCTGAGATCAGGGTTTGTATACCTGTTCTCTCTGCAGCTTGCCTGAGTCCGTGGGCAGTGGGGGTCCCAAGATTTCATCTCTTTACGAGCACCGTGCTGGCTGCCTCACCTTTGTGGGTGCAGGCCAACTGCACGAGAGCCGTGGGGCAGAGACCAGTGTCCTCAGGTTGCTGGCACCCCATGCTGCCAAGTGGGCGACCTGCAACAGCAAGGGTTTATTCTCTCTCGGTTCTGGGGGCCGTCAGGCTGAAATCCAAGGTGTGGCTGGGCCCTGTCTCCTCTGGAACCCACAAGGACACCCCTGGCTTCTTCCGGCTTCTGGTCACCTGCCAACAGCCTTTGGCGTTCCCAGGACTGCAGACTATCACTCCGTCCTCATCTTTACATGGCTGTCTGCTCCTCCTTTCTTTTCCTCTCATCTTCCCTCTGTGTGTGCCTGTCTCTCTGTCCCCATTTCCCCTCTAATAAGGACACAGTCATGTTGACTCAGGGCCATCTCTAATGACCTCATCTTTCCTAGATTGCCCTGTAGGGATCCTCCAAGCCAAGTGTGGTGGTACATGCCTGTAAGCCCAGGACTCTGGGACGCTGAGGCAGGAGGATCGTAAGATTGAGCCCAGTCTGGGACACTTATCAAATTAGCAAGAACCTGTCTTAAAATACAAAAAAAGGGGGGGAAGGAGGCTTGGGATATAGCTCAGTATAAAGGCCAGGGCCTCAGTCCCCAGAACAAAGAGACCTGTGACAGTCTGAGGTTCTGGGGATTGGGACCCCACTGCATCCTTCCAGGGGACACTGTTCGGCCCATAGCACTGCCCCTAACACAGGCTGGACAGACGGCCGCGGTCAGGACAGGGTGGGATGAGGTGGGGAACCAGCCCTTCTCTAGACGGCCAGGTCTCTTCGGGTGGGAACCCCCAGGACCTGGAGCGGTGGGGTGAACAGCTAAGGCTGGATTTAAGCCACTCAAAATCAACTTCTCTGCTTCCCGCGCTTGCTCCCGCCCGGTCCAGACGCAGACGCGGTGGCCGCGCAGATCTTGTCTCTGCTGCCCTTGAAGTTCTTCCCCATCATCGTCGTAGGGCTCATCGCGTTGATCCTGGCGCTGGCCATCGGCCTGGGCGGTGAGTCTTGCCAGTCGATCGGCAGGTGCCAGCGGGCTGAGCGGGGCTCGAGCCTACAGGGCCTCCCCGGCCACTCTCGGGGCTTTGTCACCAAGGAGCCCACTCGGGGAGAGGTGGGCTGAAACAGGACCCGGGGCGGGGCGGGGTGCGAGCCTGCGGAGGAGACAAAGGTCCCCATTCACTTGGCGCCAGGGGCCCGGCTGCTCCCAGAGCAAGGTGCTGCAGGTGGCTTTGGGGAAAGTGGGTCACTTGGCGGGAGAGACTCGAACTGGAAACAATTTCTCATTTTCTCCTTCAAAGAGCAGGACCACAGAGGGGTTTCATTCGCCCACAGTGGCTGTGTGGCCCATGGTTTGCGCCCCTCCAGCCCTGAGTCCAGGGAAACAGGGTGGTCAGGAGACCCCAGTAAGGGCTCTTTGCTCGGCTATGTTGCTTCTTTTTTGACCCTGAGCCCTCCACAGTCTAAATTCACCTTGTGCTGGGGCTCCCAGACCAGACCTCATCATGAAACAAAGTGGGGTGCAGCATGCCCACCCTGCAGAATTCAGCACAGAAACTGGGCTGAAGGAGACAGGCTGCTGTTGGGGATGCAATTTCAATACAGGTTTCATTATTCATGGGCAAGCTCACTGCCACGTGGCAGGTGGACAGTTGCCAGGGCTGTGCACTGAGAAAGCTGCTTGCTAACATTCTTGGCTCTCCTTTTCTCAGTCCACTTCGACTGCTCTGGGAAGTACAGGTGTCGTTCGTCTTTCAAGTGTATCGAACTCACAGCGCGCTGTGACGGCGTGTCCGACTGCAAAGACGGGGAGGATGAGTACCGGTGCGGTAAGTGTGGCCTGGCCACCGCAAGCGGGAGGGCAGCCTTCAGTCTGCGATGCGGGTGTGGCGCGATCTCGCCCACTGGCACTCGCTCCTGGGGCCCTGGGCTGGCACTCAGGAGGCTGGTATTGGAGAGAGGATGTGGTGGAATTGGGGTACAGGCTGTGGGCTCTGCTGTGCTCTTGGGGGCCTGGCAGGAGGGCAGCCCGATGGGAAGCAGGTGCCAGCGCCCCTCTGCCGGCCCTGATAGCCTGCCGCCTTCCGGCGCAGTGCGGGTGAGCGGCCGGAGCGCCGCGCTCCAGGTGTTCGTGGCTGCGGCCTGGAGGACCGTGTGTTCCGACGACTGGAAAGGCCACTACGCCGGCGTCGCCTGTGCCCAGCTGGGGTTCCCCAGGTAAGTGTGGGGTACCAGCCACCACCCCCAGGCAGCTGGGGCTTGCAGGGTGTCTGAGAAGGTGACTCCTCTGTCTTCGACCCAGCACCCCATTGCAGGGGGAAACTGAGGCCCAGATAGGCCAAAGGACCCAATCAGGGTCCGTAGGTCCAGGGCAAGTCCCTTCCCAGGCCACAGCAGGTGGCTGGACCCTGGCGCTATGGTCCTGGGGGTCGTGCTTCCCCGAGGATCCTGCAGAACCAGGTTTTGTCCTTTTCTTCTGTTTTTCTCTCCCTTCCTTCCTTTTTTCCCTCCTTCCTTCCTTTTTTATAGTACTGGAGCTTGAGCCCAGGGCCTTCACACTGAGTTACTGCCCCAGGTTACATTTTTTGTTTTTTGAGAGAGGGTCTTCTAAAGTCACTCAGACTGGACGCACGCAGACTGGCAGTCCTCCTGTCTCGGCCTCCCAGAGTGCTGGGATCACAGGCGTGCACCACCATGCCCGTCTTGAGCCTGATTTCTAAAGGCAGTGATTCCGTGAAAACACAATCATTCAAATGCCGTTTAGCAACCATTTTCCTGGATTTTCTGCTCCTGTGTTTGGTGTTGCCCATGTGCCTTTTGGCTTTGGGTGACACGGTTCCATCCAGTCACAGACTCTGCCTCCCTCCTGGGCTTGCTGGGGGCCTCCTGTCTCTGTGGGTGCCCTCGGCCTCACTCTCTGTGTCCTTGATCCTCAGCACCTCCAGCAAGCAGCTCCCGGGTCCCCAGATCACCCTGGGGACAGAGCTAGGTGACCATGGTGATTGTCCCTGGTGTCGTCAGGGCCCCACAGAGTCTTGGCTCCCAAGTCTGATGCATTGTATGATTGGCCGCCTTTCTCTGAAGCCAGGGGATCCCTTCCCCTCCGGCATATGTCCCCGAGGCCTCCCCCCTTCCCCCTGCTGTCCTGGGTCAGACACATCTGCGACTCCAGTCCCACTATGATGGCAGATGCCACTTGCACAGTCCCCTGGGGAAATCTAGGCATTTGGAGCCAAGGAGGAGGAAGTTCCCATCACACACATATGCATGTGTGTATCTGCACACACACATTTACACACATGCACACACATGCACTGCGAAGGCAGAGGCTTCCCCTGAAGGGACTTCCGCTTCCTGCTGGGCCCTCCTCTCTCCTCCCTCCTGGGCGATGGCCCCGCCCCACACCCCAGCCTTCTGGGCTCAGAAGACCTGCTCGCCGCCCAGCAGCCCAGGGCAGTAGCTGGCCTGGGCACCAGCCCGGCGCGGCCCTCCACACTGAGCAGTGACCCGGTGGCACGCTCCTCTAAGACCAAGTCCCGGGCACAGTCTCTCCCATCTGTTGTCTCTGCTCTGCCTGCTTTCTGCCTTATACATGGGCTAATCAAAACACACAGTGAATGTTTACGTTAAAAAAAAA